>JAJGRW010000486.1:490426-556649 GCA_025461045.1 Carex parvula | reverse complement strand
TTGGTATTGAGAAGACAACTCGTTGACTCGCTCATTAACTTAATGAACCGAGCATGAGCATACTCTAACTCGCTCAAACTCGGTTCATGAACAACCCTTCATGACATGCATATTGTTGAAATAATAGAGGAAGCACGTAGCTGAACTATATGATTTTTAAAAGATGACAAAAAATGCTCTAAAATATTGAGCATTTTCTTTTATTTTTAGGTCATTTTTTACCCTCTTTCGAAAATAATAATAAATAGTAAAAAAATTCAATAATAGTAAAATTTGTATTCTACAAGTTCAATATATAACCAATTTATTGAGTTACTTAGATTGATGTTTCAAATATGAAATTTTGAAATTTGACCCTACAACATTTTAGTCGAAATGCTACCAAAAACATATTAGTCAATCTATATATATATATCAAGATATAGCCATATCATATCATGTCACACACCCATTGTCATCTTTTACTATCAAAAACATGTATATTTTTTTCCTTTCTCTCTCTAAAACTTGGCAGGTGTTATTAAGGTCTCAATTAATATGTTAATTAAAAACATATCATCTGCGTACATCTTACATCTCATTAATTCATTCCTCAAGCTATGTCGGTATCAATCAAACAACATCAGTATGATCTATCTAAAATAACAGTAAAATATAATGCTAAAAGAATTAAAAAAAGAAGAAGAGAGCTTAAAAGCTAAATCTGAGCAACAGAAAAGTTTGTAGATTCTTAGGTTAGTGAAATTTAATGACAAGTCCAATATAAATTAAGTGATTGTCACTTTAAATTGAAGACGCATGATATTTCGTGAAAGAAATAGTAAGATTCTGACGAAAAAAATCGTACTTAAATACATAACTAGGATTGAATATTTGAATTTTTAAATATATCATATTAGACATGTATACTCAAACCATCTAATTATGATTCTCTCCTCATTATTTTGATTGGACGGTTCGTATTTTATGTGATTATATTTTTTCATATATAAAGGGAAGTGTTTGCTATACTTTTGATGCAACATAACACTTAAAAGTAATGCAATTATTTTTTTTTGCCGGAAATGTTGTGTAATTTATCGTTTTTTAAATATGAGGAGGATTCAAATGCACCATTATTTTTGTGCTCCAATATACTCCACATCCTTTATCTCCATTTTCAAAGTCTGAACAGTCGATCTGAACCGCTCAACATGATCTTCATAATAAAATATGCTTGGATACCAAATTTTATATTTTTTAGAATTTTTTTACTATTACTTTTTAAGGAGATTCTGGACCATCCGATAAAGTGATATTGTACCTATCTAAAAAAATAGTAAAAAAATTCTAAAAAATATAAAATTTGGTCTCCTATCATATTTTATTATGAAGATCATGTTGAACGGTTCGGACCGAACAGTAATAGTAAAAAAATTCTAAAAAATATAAAATTTGGTCTCCTATCATATTTTATTATGAAGATCATGTTGAACGGTTCGGATCGACTGTTCGGACTTTGAAAATAGAAATAAATGATGTGGAGCATATTGGAGCACAAAAATTATGGTGCCTTTGAACCCTCCTCTTTAAATATATACACATAATTTTATCATTAAGAAAATATCTATTAGTCTTGAACTTCGCTAAATATAGGTTTTTTATACAACTTGTCTTATTTTAAAATTTTAATGTTTTTCTTTAAATAAATATTTCTATTTTCACAGAACACCTATGGATTTCTTTCAATTTTAAATTCACAAATTAAATATCTCATTATAAAGGTAAAAATTTGTCACTCTGACAAATATTTATTTAAAGAAAAATGCTAGGATTCACTCTGACAAGGATACGTACAATATATATATATATATATATATATATATATATATATATATATATATGATTCACTCAGAATTTGCATGGCATAGTCAGTTAGTCTGGTACTTTGGTCCTATGGACTAATTAATTAAGATTTGTTAAAAAAATTATGTGTGTGTGAAAAAGGTGAATAAGGTGACGGAACGTACATGCATATCCAGCTGGAAATGGATTCGCTGGATATTTGCATGTTAATTAATTGGGAGACATCCATCATGCGCTTTAGTAATAACTGTAATATCGTCCGGGATTCATACATGCATCCTGATTTAGATATAGTTAATTAATTGAGTGTGACCATGATGATATGCATATTATAGATGTACTAGTGTTATTAATGATTCATATTTTGTATTTTACAGTTTAAATAGTCAATTCTAACCATTTCACGTGAACATGTATTTGAAAATTAAATTTATATACACTTTTTTATAAGTTTAATTAATTTTTAGATGATAGAAATTTACTTTTAAATGACCCAAGAATTTGAAATCAAGTGAATTTATCTATTTAAAAAATATATAGTACTAATTTAAAAGAAAAAGCTAAAATTCAAATTTTCAAGTATATTTTCATATATGGTGATTATGTTGACTGTTTGAATTCTTAGTACATACTCGACTTAATTATAATATGCACCACCATAACGTCACTCTTATTTTATACAGCACAGTATTGAAACCATAAAATAATACTAGATTAGATGGGCAAAGACATGCGAGATCTTGAACAGCCATCGCCGTACAACTGGGGTGGGGTTGTCCTAGCCCATCTGTACTCCCACCTGTGCCGTGATAGTGAGGTAAGTCTCTAACTCTTTTCTTACTAAATTATTTAATCAATCAATCCAACCAAATACCCTGACAGTTAACATTCTTGAAAATGCAGAAGAAAACGAAGCAGATGTACGGGCCGGTAATCCGACTTCAGCACTGGTCGTGGTCACGGCTACCGGTGGGCCGGCCTATCCAGAATGAGGCTCTGAATTGGGGAGCGCCAGATACTTGGAGATGCCCGGCATACGGGAAGAAGTAGCACGGTTACCACCACTACTCAGATCGGACCCACAGTGGTACCATTGGGATCAGGCCAGTCCGGTCAGAGCTTCAGAGTTTGCCTGCCGATCTTGTTGAGTGGAGGCCGTACGATCAGTTGTACGCGGAGGAGCTCTTGCCGGGGATGTGTCTGCAGGAGCAGGAGTGAGAGATGTGGTTGTACAGAGGTCCACTCGTTCACTTCTGGACAGTGGAGCACCACTACCCAGATCGGGTACTCCGTCAATTTGGACTAGGGCCGTTCATTCCCACAGATCCATCGTTGCCAAGGTCCACGTTCATAGACCTGCACAAGTAAGTTGTATCCTATTATCAACTACCTCATATTACTTGATAGCTTTGTATTGCAACTAACGTGTTTCCTACATAATGAACCACTGAGGGCGAACGGACTGGGACTGGAGTACCCATCTGCAAGACTACTACAGTACGATGGGGGATCTCCACTATCTGGACTTCTATCATGAGCCAGATGCCATCTTTCAGACCCAGGGAGATCCCCAGTTGAGGCATGATACTTGGTACATGCAGATCTGCATGGCCAGTGTCTATCTGCAGGGCGATTACGGTGCCCATCTCCGTGACAGGGTCAAAATCGATGATGGTTACCATCCCAACGGCATCAAGTGGGCTCGCCAGGTAATGTACCTAAAACTACATAGTTTTTCCCTAACTTAATAGTTCATCAAGGTTTAATCTGACAAAATAATTTTTTTCAGCTTCTGGCCTCGATCAAGGAGTGCGGGCATGTGATCGCCATGCTGGAAAAGAAGAACTGGAGACAGCTTGGATACCGCACCCTCAAGAAGAATGCGAATTGTGTTGAGGATTCCGGGCACGGTGGGAAGATCATCACGATGTTGCGAGACGCCGGAGAGAACATCAACTGGCATGAAATAGATCCGACCAAGCCCAATGAGAGCCCGGTTAGGATGTCTGAGATGCCACGTTCCCCCGATTCGCATCCAGAGTTGGACTACCATCGTTGGGTGTTGTCCAACACTGGGTGGTCGGCATTCTACGACGAGCATGGACATCCGGTTCAGACTCAGGTATGTCATACTTCAGTAGCTGTCAGGTCTGTACAAATTTCTTCATTCAGATCAAATTTACTAAATTATGTGTATGATTGCAGGGTTCGGCCGAGATGCCGCCACAGCCACCGCTTGAGGAGCCCGATACTACGGATCTCGAGTCCCTCTCGTGCAGTATCCATGAGTTTGGGGTATACGATGAGGGTTTCATGTCGGCACCGCCAGTACCTCGATATGGCACTGAGATGCCGCATGATAGAGAGGCTAGTGGTAGCGGGTCTCATACTCAGCCTGACTTTGGGACTGGGTTCGCCGCATCTATCTTCGATACACCTCCGCCAGTACTGACAGTCTCTAGGGGTGATGACGTATGGGATACCGCCGAGCAGATACTCAGCTACGCCGATGCTTGTGTGGAGACCGAGAGAGACAAAGTCTGGCCGCGCGAGCACCGGGCGAACGCCAGAGTACCGCCTCAGCAGATGGTCCCCCTCTCCGTTTTAGTTGTATTAGTTGCTAGTTTTGTACTATTTATATTTGGTATACTATTTATGTTTGGTATATTTGGTATACTATTTATGTTTGGTGTATTTGGATTATCTTATATTTCGGTTCTTTTGTATGTGTGTTTTATGGTACTATTTTTATGTTTTCAGATAAAATAAATTATCATGATAATGCTAAACATAAAATATTACAACATTAAATAATAGTATAACATAAAAAATAAACAGAAAAATATTTAAAACAAGTGAATAAATGTTTTAAGCAGCAAAATAAGCTTTAAAGATTAAAGACACACCAATTGGCGCATCCCGAAATAAATTGAGTCGGTGTGAGTGACATAAGTACCTAGAAAAATAGTTAAGAAAATAATATTACCATACAGCAACAAAATAAAATTACACTATATACAAGAAGAAAATAGTTTGTTAAAAAAAAAAAAAAAGAGTAAGCCGGCCATAAATCCTAAACCATAAATCATAAATGGCCGGCTTAAGACGAGAGTAAATCGGCCATTTTACTGGCCATAAAATGGCCGATTTGGACATTTTTGGCGAAACTCCAGAATTCTAAATATAAATATTAATTTTTATTAAACTTTGGATATTAATAAAAATGTCGGTCCTCGTCTAATATATACCATGCATGATATGCATTGATGCATGCACCAAAGTTGCAATTTTTATGTTTTATGTGCAGGTGCAATGAAATGATGAATGAATATAATGGGGTCGTACTGGTACCAACTAATTTCTTTATTTCTTGTGGGAGTAACTAACTTTACCTAATCATTCTTGCACGGATACGTTGGAGCTGCTCATCAGCTTCTGGGCCCCACCTTTCCCTTTTCTTGCTTTTGCTTTACCATTTTTTGTGCAAGCAAAAAGGAAATTTAAAAAAATGAAAGGCAGATATGGGTGCAAACGGGTCAGATATTATCCGTCCGTATCTAAAAATTAAATACGGATATCTATGCAGATACAAATACGAATATAATTTTAAATTTTAATTATCCATATTCAAATAGTATATGTATATATACCATATAGTTTAATATATATTATGAAATATCCGTCTAATATCCGATCCGTATCTGTATCCGACAAATAAAAATAGATATGGATATGACTTTACCACTATCCGATCCGTTTGCACCCCTTGGCATATTTTTTTCTATTTTTTAAAAATAAATATGTAATTTTTATAATGGAATGATGGTGAATTTTTTTAATAGTATGGAAGGAACAACACCAAGGAATAATTTATTTAGTGTGGTAAACGTTTAAATTTTATTTAACATGCATTACATGGTAAATATTAAAAAGTCACATCAAATATGTAGTTCCTTAGTGAAGTTTCAAAATTTTTTTGGTTATAAAGGTCAAGGTCCTGCTTCATTAAGAAACATAGTTAACTTACAAAAGAGGAAATTGTTTGATGAGAGCATAAACACCAAACTTTCCAAAATATCACTGTTGAGAAAAACATATAATAGAGGGACCCTCTTACTATGCCATATGCATAAGCAAGGAACAAATGAGCTATACTGAGCTCATAATAGTAATAACAACTAATACTAAACTAGTTTTTAGTAACAACAACTAGTAATGTCTTCAAACCATATGCAAAGGAGCATCATGATTCTGATAGTCCTGGTGCTACCATATGCAAAGGGGAAGTAGAAGTGGAAGGAGCATCATGATTCTGATACAGCACTAGTTGATCATCACCGGGCAACCATATGCAAAGCGGGATTGCTTCTATAGTCTCTTCAGTTGCCATCCAATCACATGTAGTCTCCTTTGTTTTCTTCTTAGTCCTGGTGCTACCTGTCTAATATTCAACTAAAGACATAGTTAGTAAAATAAGTTGTCTACCTATTTTGATATTGGTATTTTGAAAACAAATTTCATTGTGGGGTTTCCAAATTGTCTACAAATACTGCTGAAAACTATTAAAAAGGCTTGCCTCTGATGCAATGTGAGTGTTTGTGCAAATGCCATAGTGAAGATTCAAATGAACCATGTTATCAATAACATTTCATCGTCTTTTCAATTTTTTCAAAAATATTTATTTCTTAATTTTCTAAAAATAAAATATTGAATGTTGTGCTCTGAAAGAATAGATATTATATTATCATCATACTATTAATTTATAGCAATAGATGCAGGTTCCATCAACCATAATAATAAGTTATTGTTTGTTTATTATATTTTATAAATTATGACAGCAAATGATCACAAGAGCAGAGCAATCCATTTTTTTGTACAGCTATCTGATTTCTAAATCCAGCTAGTACTGCCAAAATTGAACTTAACCAATTATATAGGGGACCAAAAGACCAACCCATGAAGCTCAATTAATTACCAAAAGAAGGCCGAAATTCCATATTTCATGACAACACATATTTAAATTTAATACATATTTAATGCCTTCACAGTTCACATCCACAAACCCAGTTTGATACCTAGTAGCTAGGGCTCTATAGCCTTGTGCCTTTTTTTATTTATGGTTAATTTTATTAATTAAGTACAGCCTTTTTAAGTTCAAACTAAGAGTTTGGTTGTACTATTTTCAGCACACTTTTATTTTATTCTGTTACTACTTTTTAGGATATTTTTGTTCTTTATTTTATTTAATTTTTGCCAATGACCCAATGACCCGCTATATGTATTGTTATTTCAGAAAATAAAGTTGTGAACTTATTTTCTATTTGTCGTGAATATGAATGAATATATCGCGGTAAAAAAAGCCAACTTATAATTTATCGATTACACATTTTTTTTTTTTGCATTGTAAGTAACACAATAAAATTTTACTGATTAACACATCATCACAGGTTCCGAGATGTATGTATAATTACAGGTCGATTCGTTACATAAATGAATACACTATGAACAGTGCAGTAAATCAAGCTTTGTTATTATTATTTTTGGTCCCAACAACCCCAGAAATACAAATTATAACGGATTTGGGATGAGATAAGTTGGAATTTGAGGGCAGAAATCAAAATTGACCGCAAATCTGGATACCACTGATAGAGACTAACTTTAGCTGAACACAGAACACCCCATGTGTTGGTGTCTAGCTTATCAATTATCCTGCCCTACGTGTCTTCCTCTCTACCCCTTCCCACTGATTCCTTGTGTCCATCACTCTGTAGCTTTCCATGCAGTTTCTCACTGCTGGTACAAACTTTCATTTGCATTTTGCTCATATAAGATATAACTCATCAGCTTTTCAGGACTTCCATACAAAATCTTTTGGTTCACATTCTTAAAAAAGAGAGAGAGAGCTAGAGATGCCTTCACCCAATGGGATAAAGATGTTAAAGCAGCTAGTTTGACTTCACGCAGTGCATGAAAGAAAGAGAAAGAGATGACTGTGACTAGTTGAAAGCCAAAACAGCTTTGTTAATATCTTTACCCACCAACACAGATGTGCTGTGACTAGTTAAAGGATAATTAATAGGTTGTCTCCTTTGCTAATCGGACGGCTGAGATGACGCTGGGTTATTAATTGATGCAACAGAACTGGAGAAGATCGGGAAGCCGACATGAGGAGCAAAGGCTGAAAGCGAACATGTGCTATTTTCCAGCGTTGGAATAGGGCCCACTAGGTTACACGTAATGAGGCCTTGCTAGGCCCAATTCAGTTCACGGGTCCCCCCCTCTCTCTTTCGCTCTGGCCCAATCTGTCTCTTCTCAGTCCATCATCATCACGCCATTCATTTATTATCTGACGTCTCTGTTAGTGTGTGCGCGCGCTCTAATGAGAGAGAAAGAGAGATGAATCATGCATGAGATAGATAAGATTATATTACATGGAAATGCACATGAAGCTGAGGCAGCGAACAGGAAACCTCTCGGCTGTTTGTTACTCCTGGAGAGGCATGCACATTTAAAATACGCCTGCTAACATGCTCTCCATTTGGTTCTTTAAATGGAGAATATGTTTTGCTTCCTCAGCTGTCAACAGTGATGGGTGCTGGAATAAAATATAAATACTTGCAATTGCAAATGTAACAGCATTAAGGCCCTACACTAACAAACCTTTCACATGCTCTCAGTTTTAATTTCTTCTATTATTATTATCATCAAGTCTAATTTTTTTACCGAAGTTGTTTTTTTTTTTGGTCAAAAATGCCTCCATATACAACAAGACCTAACGGTCAAATATCGTCTGAAATTTCTTCAACCAAATGAGATAAATATTTTGAGCAGTAAAAATAAAAATGTAATATAGAGAGCATACTGCAGTTTTTTTTTCACTGTTATAACGGTAACAGTGGACCCAGTAATTAAAGAGATTTTACCAAGAACTGGTTGAGATAAAATTGAATTATATAAATATTATAAATCTTATAGACAAGTAGCAAAGAGACTCAGGTGTACCAGTTCCTTGAAGGCCATGATGGTCCAAATATAGCTACAGTTGATTTCTTAAATTGCCTTTAATCTCTTCTCATCTTTTCTGTCTAACATGTTCTCTGCTGTACCTTTCTGTGTGTGTACATGAGAAGATGATTTTTACAGATCATTTCTTATCTTCTTTTTTTTACTCCCCCCCACTTTTAAATTGCTTGTATTAATTAATTGGATGAGCAGGTCTCTGCAGACATGAATTGAAATCAATGGAGAATGTGCTGAGGGTAAATTGTACATCTATATTTCTAGGTTGTACATAATTTACTGCCTAATTGAATGATTGTTCCTCATATTATTATTTTCCTACATAATTGTACATAAAAATTTATGTGAGCATAGATAAGAAATTTTTATAAACATCAGATTTCAGGTAGGCATGATAATTTTATTAATTTTTTTTGTAGATTACCAGATGCTGATAGGCTCCAAATTGAGAGCTCTGACAACAAACGAACTGAAAAAGCGCTTCCCCAAGTACCATTTTTGCCTACTGAAATGTTGTTAAATTGAAAGTATGGTTTGTGAACTTAAATTCAAAACAAACTGGCATGGTTTAATTATAGAATCCAAAATTAAAATTGTTCAAACGTTCAAATTGATCTACAACACAAGCAATGATTTTACATGCCAATTTTTCAAATATTCAAGTTTATTTAGTATAAAATCAAGCAGTAAATAAACTTTTAAATTTTCATTCTGAACTGCTTGAATTTATACAAAAAATCTTATAATTAATAAAAATAAACACATTCCCCGTCACATAGATTAGTTTTAACGCTTTATTAATCGTTTGAAACAAATCTAAATCCAATAGAGTTTAGAATTAAACTCACATTAATTTTATCCTGAAAAAAAAAAGGAAATATTAGCAACAAATGTGTAAAGGAATTTGATGGGCCAAGTGCATGGCCCCAAAAAAAGGTGCAAATGACCCCAGCGGGCCCAGCCCAACTTATCAAGCATTACTCAAGCGCCACATCTCCATATATAGTACACTCAACATGAGATCCACAAAGAAACAGTGAACAACAACATGTCAGAGTACATTACATCAAAGAGGAAAATTGCATTGCAATCACTGGACCTCCTCTCCTGCCACTGCAATGAGAATGCATCTTGCCACAGTCCCACCCAATTCTCTGTGTCGGATACCGGAGCTGCATACTACGTACCGGGTTTCTGACATTCTCGTGACATATGCCACACCTGAGTTGCCTGTTGGTTTCTGCCTCAGGGAAACAGGCTAAGATTCTCTCTGTAGATCATAACCCCACTAAAAGCTGTTGAAAGCGAAATAGATAAGATGGCATGGTTTTATACCCAATGATTTTATAGATTTGTGACTGATTGATGTGTTAACTAGATTAGTACATGTTTTATAGGACCGACATAACATGTGATTTTATTAATTTCTTTTCTTTATATTGAATTTTTTTGGGTGTTTGTACTGAAATTATTTTGGTGCAGATGCACTCATACAAAACAATTAACATGGTAAATAAATAAATAAAGCAATGTTCTAGCTAGTCCAGTACTTGAGTGACTGGAGATGATGAAAAGAGACAAAATACAAATTGAGACGTAATTGCACTCGTGAGACCATCTACTTGTATTTTGGAACCACATTTGAAGAATATATAGATGCAATCAAACAAAAATATACAGGGTATCAACTGAGAATTCTCCAAAGTAAGAGAGCAGACGTAACAGTACTTTCTATGGACAATGCAAGGGTAAACAGGGTAAAATTTTTAGAGAAGATGTCAGTTTTTGGATTTTATACTACAAGAAAAAAAAAATAAAAAGAAGAAAATATCTAGCAAAATGACAAGTGTATGAAATTGTACAGAAATTTATCAGGGAAAATTACAAAGTGTTCTGGAATTCCTGCTGGATTTGGATTACATGAGAAAGAGAGAGAGAGAGAGAGTGTGTTAGAAGTAAGACAAATTCTGAGATTTATTTCTGGTAAAATTTCTATGGAACTACAGTTAACAGTACAAGACAGTACAATAACAGTATTATAAAAAATATTTTACAGAGATCAGAGTCTAAGACTTTCAGTCACTCAGTCTAGTATTAGAAGCGGGCAGTACTGTACCGGCTGTCGATGGTGGTCCGGTACCAATAACTGACTGATCATGTGCCAAGGAATTATTTATGTACGGTAAGATCTAATCGAGTCATACAAAATCCCCTTTGTTTGTTTACAAGAAAGAAACAGGTACAACAGTAGCAGAACTTGCTCTGGTACAGTATAATATAGCTTCCCCTGGTACCACCTACCCAAGCATCCACACCTGGAATTGTAAGATATTTTGCATTTGTGCTCCAGAGTTTCTAGGTTGTTGGTTGTGATAAGTTCTTTTATTTGCATCAGATAGTAATAAAAAAATAATATCTTATGAAGATCAAAAGTCCTTTCTCGATTTTTAATTTTTTTTATAAAAAAGTAGGGGACGTCCATTTATTTCATTTAGAAACCGAATTGTTTGAGATTAATACCAAACAGCTGGTACTAACAATACTTTTACCCATAGAGAAACACACATCAAAAGAACATCTAAGAACAATTATATATTGCACTATGCTCCAGTTCTATTAGTCAATCAGTACCTTCAACCAAATCAGGTCTAGACCCAAGCACTGGCATTAGTACCTCGTCCCTCTTCACTGTTCCTGACAGAACCTGTACCAGTAGGTTCTTAGGGTGTGCTCCAGAAGGGTACTTAGAGAGAAGGGAAGGGAGCAGAGGTGAGTTGAGGTGTGACCGGATCTGACATTAACCGGTGACTTGTTCCAGAACCATAAAATTTAGAGGTGAGCGAGGGTGAGAGAAGTGGAGTGAGGTGTGTTGCGCTCAAAAGCTGAACGAAAACTTACCCCAAATAGAACATGTTTGTGCAGTAAACCGTTTGCTTAATTATCTTTGCTCTAAAATCCAATAGCTGAAAGTTTTTGTTATTATTATTATTATTTTTTTTTTGAAAGAAGGTGCCAAGCACCATTTCCATTAAAATAAAACAACCAACTTACGAAGTAGCTAATAGGAAAAAACCTGAAAGTAAACCTATTTTGGATGGTTTATTATTGCAAACTTTAATTAATTTTATGCATTTGAAGAACCAAACATTACCAGAAATGACGAGTATAATTAATGGAAGTGCTAAATTTTCCAACACCGAACAAAAACACATTTGAATTCTCAGCTAATAAAACTTATATTTTTGTTTAATATATAATTCTTAGTTCCTCTATGGCCCAATCACATCTTTTTTGTTGGAGATTTGAGATTTCATTCCAAAGCAGCACAAAAATACTTGAACTCTGGTTCTGCTTTCAGTTGCTTATTGTGTAATTATGGAAATATTACAAACTGCGTAAGAGACAGATGTTGGATCATTAATTTAACATTGAGCTTATATGCAAAATAAATATGTGTTGTATATTATTAATTTCATGTCTAATTCAGAGTGATCATATTGCAGTTTAGGTTATATTGACTATTAATATGTCATAGGATATAGACCTTTGATGTATATTATTTGAAATGTAATTTTCATGTTAATGATGAATTAAAATAACAATATCATATATATTGTGATGGCTTTCCAATGGTGCAAAAGTTTAATAAAATTAGCGATTTTGAAACCATTTTAATAAATAGTAAAAAAATTAAAAAAAAAAATATAAAATTTGGTCTCCAAGCACATTTTAATATAGATTGAATATTTAACGTTTGGATCGACTGTTTGGACTTGAAAATCGGAGAACCAAATCGTTTGTTCCATGACCTAGGAACAAACGTTTGTATCTTAGCCCCTCCCTCTATATATATTGTAGTTCACTTTCTTTTTTTTCTTGTCACTAGGGCAGGGTTAACTGAACTCTACTTCTAAATGAGTTGATTTCAACGAAAACAAGAGGCAGTCCAATATGGAACCAAATCCTCTGCCCACGTGGACAGAAAAATCCTATTCACCATTGAGTTTAGCCAATCTTTACTTGACACATGGCATTCATCTTTTAGGTCATTAATGAGGATCTTTGTATTCAATAAATTTATTATAGATGGATTAAAAAAATAACTTACCAAATTGAGTATTTTTTTTTCTGTGCTTCCGTGACTTCACCTTTCATTTTAGAAATATATTTTTATGTATAAAAAACAAAGATATAATCCTTGTTTGCTTCATTCGTAGAAGAGATTGTCATAAGTTACAGGTTTTGAAATAAAACTCGTAAAATGAAAACAAAAATTGTGAAAGTTGGTCAGGTACTTATCACCTTGATTCCACCAAATTTATAGGAAAAAAAAAGAACAAAGTAAACCGAATAGATGATATAAATAATAAAAATAAAATGAAAAAACTTTAAAATAGTAGCTCAAGCTAGGAACTGCCATACTCCAAAAACCTACAAAATCCTAAAAAACTGAAAATCTATCTAATGTAAGAATCGTCATTGTAACATCTTTCTCTCCAGAAAATTAATATGGTACCTTATTTTAATTGAAACTTGTACTGAAGTATTATTTATTAGAATATTTTATATTTTTATTGTTCTATGTTATTTTTATTTTTATTTGTAATTTTAACAAAAATTTTAATTTTCATAATAAATTTTTGAATAATAATATGTTATTTGTAAAATCCGACAAAATAAAGTAAATTTTTGATTTAATAAGTTTCGTCTAATGATTGATAAATTGGAGGATAAAAATATTAAGATTAGTGATATACTGGCTATAAGATATTAAAAGACATGTAGAAATATTTTCTATGAATAAAGCAAATAAGGATTAAGTTTTTTTTTTTTTACTAAAAAAAAAAATCTGAAATGGAAGGTGAATGACAGAAAAACAGAACATAAAAGATACTCATCAGTTTGGAAAGTTATTTTTTTAATGCATCCATAATAAATCAATTAAATAAAAAAATCTTCATTAATAAAATGAAAGATGGATGCCATGTGTCAAGCAAAGATTAGTTAAACTCAATGATGGGCAGAAAATTCCTACCCATATGTGGGCAGAGAATTTGGTTCCGTCCAATATGGAGTCCCCTAGTTATTGATGGAACTAGAACCATGTGTTTCTCCGCTTCTCTTCGTAGGCAAAAATAAGTTGTGAAATCTTGTGCCTTTTGATTTGTGATTGTCATATGGAATCACTAAATTGGGATTAAAGACCGGCGTGTGATCGTCTCATAAATATGCGAGAGTAAATTGCATATATATTTTGTACTTATTAATTTAGTACATTTTAATGTTATGTTAAAATCGTAAAAAACAACTTATTGAGCTTTATAGCTGACTTGGTTTATCATGATGTAGAATAATAGATCAAGGATGAATTTGAAGATATATGTTTGCTAGAAATGTTCTACAGACCGAATTAATAGTTAAATATAAATTAAGATATTGGATTGAATGTATTATGAGCCCGGTGATATGCTATTTAATTCTCTCTGGTTCAATGCATATGGATAAGGATTTCTGAAGAGGCTCAACCGAATTGGTACTATTGAGCAGATACAAAACGAATTGGTGCATATTGTTTATAAATATGCAACAGTAGTTCATATTTTCGGTTATCTCATTTCATCATATTTCACACCAATTCATAAACCACAAGAGAGAAAGAGAAAGACAAGAGAGGACTGTCAGTCGGCGTTAGTACTCTGACTCGCAGTTGTTTGTCAACCTGTTCGTATTGATATCGGTAGAGACGTGGCTGTTATTTTTGTTGCGTGGATCCGACACGAGATCGACGAGTAAATAAGCTTGTTGCTAGGACTCGAAGTCTCCACTGCGCGTCTAGTGGTAAACTCTAATTATCTTGGAATTAATTTTATACATGATTTTTGGATTCAGTATGAACAATTACTGAATTAAATTGAATTGTTGCACCTATAATATACTCGAAATCTCTTTAATGTTATAATCACGCTCCGGAGAGTCAAAATCGTAAGTGTCATAGTTTATCATCTAATTCCTTAGATGTCGTTTGGCGATCCCTTAAGACTTTATATGTCTTTTAGTCTCCATAGAAACTTAATTTGTTCGAACAACATCTCCTTAGCGAGAATTAATGTTTGCTCATTTTTTTTTTTAATTCCTAAGCTTAAATCTCTATTATCCGAATTCTCAAGACACCATTTCTCTTATATTAAGCTTCCTTAAAACTTCTCCTCTCCTTTAGTCTTCAAAAGAGCCTCCTTTCTTAACACGTATTACCTAACATGAACTCTTTAGTACGGATTAAAATTAAAATTTAATCTTACATTAGTTGCCGAACATACAATTAGTGATTAATTATCAACCGTTATATCATTTAAGATTTCTAATATCAGTCATTAACACAAAAATTTCAATTCTCAACTTTCATAGGCTGTCAGTGAGGTGCAATGAAATGGCCCTAGCAAATTCTACACAACGTAATTGTGCCTTAATTGTTACTTATAAACTGAAATTACAAATTAAAAGAGAACCTAGGATGTAGCACAACTAACACATCTACGTTGACTACCTTGCCAAATTTTACGGGGATGCTTCTGATTTGTATAAAAAAAAAAAAAAAATCTCATATTCATTCCCTCAAATCAACCTAATGTATTTATATTTTGAGTAATATATAGAATAACAATCTGAAGAAGTTTTCGACTGGCAATCAGAAGTTCTCAGTATTAAGAAAGGACACACCCCTGAATTTGCAGTTACCTTACTATTTCTGATGTATTTCCCTTTCGTACCATGTGTGACAGGTTCCTTAATTTGTACTTAACAAGCCATTGTTGAGCCAAAAACTCAAGGGGCACCTGTCGACTGAGATGAGTGAAAAATCCGAGGGGCACCTGCCGACTGGTTTAATTATCCCTGCCCCTCGGTTAGCTACTCGGTTCATCCAAACCGGGAAAGACTATTTCTCGACTTGATTTGGGGTTACGTTATTGTCAAGTGTCGGGCTCTCCTTTTTTGGAAGAACCATTAGCAAGAATGCCAAGAGATATTTGAAGATTTACTTCCACATTGATTCTATGTGTTTGCTCACACTTACATATTACAAAAGTCTGGTTTCTATTTCGATTCAACCTAAAGACGCATTTATGTGTAACAGTTCCTCAACTCAGTATATCTTTCTTTTCTAATTTGAATTTGTGCATCACAGAGGGAAGAGACAAAAATAAAAAGTGCAGCTCAAGTCAGCACCTCTTACAAAATTAATTATGTACAGTACAATTACATTATGTACATTTAGAAAAAAATTTGTTTCAGTAAATCAGAGGATTTAAAAAATAAATTGATAACATAATATTTCCAAGAGAAATCAATGCTGATGACTCTCATGTAGAGATCAAACTTGAAAATGCTCTTATTCTTTTTATATAATAAATAGAACTCGCAGCTTTCACATGGAAAATTTCACTCGTGTATGTAATTCCATTCTGTGCCATTACTGCAAAAAAATACATAATTTCTTCTGTAATTTCCCGTTAGATAACTGCTAGATGCAAGTTTTCCCACTTCTAATCTACATATATGTCCTCCTACATTAACAACAACAATATCAAGCTGACATCCATGCACAATAAAACCATAACCGGTTGCGGCAACATGAAGCACCTAGTTTGCATTAAAATTAAAAAAATCCATTCACATCCAGTAAAGCATGAGAACCATATTTTCACACCGAGTAAAACTTATATATGGCTTAGTTAGTTATTTAAGTTGCTAACTTAATAGTAATTAATAAGGAATATCATAAGGTAAACGGGGTTGGCAATTTCTTTGCTGGCTAAGTCTCAAAATTAAACTAATTAAATTAAATTTGTTCATAAGTTAAATTAGGAGAAAATGTCATAAATATAGAATGTTAATAACATATGTAAAATTGAATATTAGAATTTTATTAATTTAAATAATACAATTAGAATATCTAACTTATTATAATTATAATATAACTTATTTCATATACTTTGCATATGCTAAATATCACCTAGTACAGTATTCTAATACTGATATGCGAAGGTATATTCAAACGGCATACAAGTGCAACCCCAATATATATATAGTCTAATGTTTGTATAAATAATATTTCTATCGTATAAGTAAATTAGTAGAACCATTTATTATAATAATTAAATTATAATAAACAATTTATTTTCAAATTAAATTAAATTAAATTGAATTAATATAAATTAATTACAATCAACCCGAACGCGTCAGACTGACTGAACCGAACACAGTCAGACGGATTGAATCGATTAAATATTTTAACCCGTAGCTAAATGCAATAAATCCGAACACATTAATAAAATAAGGCGGGGAGAGTGTCACGAGAATTTAGTTAGAATTTTAATTTAATTACGTTACGAATTTCAGGTCATCAGACCTACCTTGATTCTGATCCGTGTTCTGATCTTGCGGACGACTATACCGGAGCAGGCAAGGACCCTACAGACTACACCGGTGTCTAGCGCTTGCACACGACTCTCGCTTTACATTAAGGTGTGGGATATCTGAATTATTCTTTTCGTGGCGTACTTATACGAGTCTACCCATTTGACCTGTCATATTTATTTAAAATTAAATAGCTGCATTGAAAACTGTAGAGCATATTTATCATTTTTGCACTGTAGATAGGACTTGCATAATCCCTGAAAAACTATAATTTACCGTATTTTAGGAGTATGGTAACTTAAAGATATAGTATATAATATTATATTATATTAGGATATTAGTTTGTCTTCTTCTCGTAGAAGACAATATATTATTATGTAGTCGCACGCATGCATTGGTAAGTGATGAGAAAAGACCGAGTGACTTCGTTCTGTCTCGTAGGATGGGGTACGAGTCCTCCCGATAGCCACTGAGCTGAGTGATCACTTGATCCCTCGGGAGGTCTTCTAGGATTATTATATGCATTAAATTGGAAACTATATATTCTTCTTGTTCATTTTACCATTTCACGTGCGCAGTTCCGATCTCGAGTTATGTGGCAAGAAACGATTCAAGATTTTTCCCCACCTACATTAGGAGCTACATGTCTAGAACAGGTTTCCCCACCACGGTTCAGATCTCGAGTTCTGTGGTGGCATGTTTTTATTATGAGGCTGCATAGTTCCGATCTTGAGTTATGTGGCAGTCTGATTTACGCTACACTACAATTCTAATCTCGAGTTCTGTGGCAGATTTGTTTTATGCTACTGCATGGTTCCGATCTCGAGTTCCATGGCGGATTTAGTGCACACCGATCTCGAGTTTTGTGGCACTGGTTACTATTTCTCATTGGTCTGGCCGGACGGTGGAGTCCCTTGTCTGCTCATGAGGAAAGGGTTAACACATTCTTACGTCATACTTGTATGATTTCTCCTATTTTATATGTTTGGTTGAAGAATCATTTAGAAGAATGAACATCCAGGATTGAGATATGTCCATATACATTTGTAGTACGGGGCTCAATGTTCGATGTCACTAGGCAACGTGTATCATTGGACCTTCTGACCGGTGTATTTGGATAATATCTTATTGGATCTTTTGATCCGATTGGCACGGAACAGGGTGAAATTCTTTCCTTATTATTATATTAACTTCTACACACAGTGTTTAGGTAAGTACTGGACTCATTTGGATATGCATATAATATTCTCCTTGTGTTTTATTTTGGGAAAATTTTGCATGTTGACATAATAGGTTAATCGCATCATTGGATAGCTACACCTACTATATGTAATAGTTAATAAGTTAGGTTATATTTATATATAACTAAATCACTTGCATATGAATTTCCGTTTACAAAATCATACGTAGATTTACAGTTAAAAGTACTTTGACCGTAGAGGATCCCTGAAGGGGTAATTCTGGGTCACATACTGAGTGATTAGTCGCTCACCCACAAGTTGTTTCGTGAATTTTTAGGTACAGAGTCTGGTGATCAGTAGCAGGATTTGTCAGGAGTTGTCCCGATGACCACGTAGTTTGATTTACTATTATATGGCTTTTGGTTAGATATACAAGACCCGATGTTTTTGATTCATACATCGGATTTGTTAGATCATGCATCTCTTTCCTTAGATTATGTTATGATATTATGATGTGGGTTGTATAGATGTTATATGTATATGTTTATTTATGGATTGTATGACTTATGTTTTTATTGTTATTATTCACGCTTCCGCACTTGTTATATATTTGTATTTGTTTAACCTTGCGTGCTTATTGATTTAATAAACACGATGCGAGGATTGATCACTCTTTAATCTAGAATTTCCGGTTTGAGATGTGACAAAGTATACTATAAGTATTAGCATCTATAAACAAGCCATAAATAAGAACAAATTTGGAATAAACAAATAAAGTTTTCTCTTAGCTCTAAATATTATATATTTAGCTATCAAAATGGCCCCTTTAAGTATACTATAAAAGTAAGTATCTGTAAATGATCCATAAATAAGAATAAATTTGGAATAAAACTTAAGTTTTCTTTCAGCTCTAAATATTATAATTTTAGCTATTGAAAATAACAACCCCTTTTAAGTATACTATAAGAGTTAGTATCTATATATGAGCCAATAAATAAAAAACAAATATGAATAAAAAAAATAAAGTTATGAAAACATGTATCCCGCATGATCAATGATGATAAAATTATGAAACACCTTTTTTTTATCTATGATATATTGATATGACAAAAATATAATAAAAACATGTATCTCGAATGATTAATAGTGAGAAAATTACTTAAAAATTTGTTACTAGATCAATTGTGAATCTAGCCAATCAAATTAAGTATCTATTTATTTCGAAATAAAAACATTTTTATTAAATTTATGGAAATATATGAAACTATCTAAGGCTAACAATCAGTGTAACTATCATATAATTCAATTTAAGAACTTTGGGTGTAATCTTTTGACACAGAAATGATAGTTTTGAAATCCAAAGTCATCAAAAATTTCAATATCCTAAGTGTTGCAAACAAATTATCAACTCAACGCTACCTTATGTGGGTCGTAAAGGGCTTATAGCCCGTTTCTTGACATAATAAAACGAAGAGTACTGAAAATGTGTCTGACAGGTGGGACCCACATGTCAGTCATACTGTAGAGGATATTGTTCACTAATGGAATCAAAATTAAAATATAAAATAGATTTCAGCTAATTTTTTTGGATAATTATATTTTCCCCCATCTATCATTCTCTCATTTCATCTTCCAACTAACTGATTTTCTCTTCTAACTATAATTACAAATTCTAACCATCTAATGATCCCTACAAATTAATTAGCAAATTTTCTCTCTTTATTTCTTTCCTCTCTCTCCCTCCCTCTCCTACCTCCTTCCGCCTTCCACCTCCGCCTCCACCCGTCTCTCCCACCTCTCCCTCTCCGCCTCCGCCCGCCTCTCCCACCTCTGCATCTCCGCATTCGTCTCCATCTCCCACCTCCGCCTCCCACCTCCCATTTCCGTCGCCTCTCTCTTCCACCTCCGCTTCCATCACTCTATCCCAATCAAGCACGCCTCCGCCGGGTCAGATCATCGTGTCTATGTTCCTCTTCCTCATGCAATAGCGAGTTATTTGCAAAGAACAAAGCTTCATTAATGGTGAATTAGGCCAGTGCGTACTAAGTACTAAGAGATTAGAGGTGTATGAATGAATACTTCAACGTGTATGAATGAATACTTGATATCTTAGGTATAAATACTTTAACGTGTATGTATGAATACTTGATATCTTATAGATGAATACTTTAACTATTTTTTATTTTCAAAACATAAAATTGAACTAGAAAGCAATAAAGCAACGTTCATACTATTCGGCTGCTCTTGTAAAATTAATCGAGGTATGCACATATACTTGTAATACTCTTGATATATTAACTATTTACACTTACACAACGATGCATGAATACTTGCGACGAGGTATAAATACTTATGCAACGGACACTCGAAAATATGTCATCATAGATCTCATTTGAAAGATAAATTTGTATAGAAGACGTTCGTAGTTTTAGATTTGCAAAATTCTCACATGCGTCAGAAATATTGGTTAGATTGAACAGAGAAAAAAAAACCATCTCTAAAAACGTGTAAAAGATGGGTGAGTGATGTGTCCAGTTTTTTTTTAAATACTTGATATCTTGATGTATTATGTATGATTACTTGCGTGCGCCAGTTATAAAATCTTTCAAATATTATGTCATCTCCAAATAGTAAGTGGTCCCCTCAAGTAGTTAGTAGTTACTAAAGTAATTATTCACTGGAGATGAAACGGGAGATAGATTCTGGAGATAGCTAGGCTCTCCTTTTTTTTTTTTTTAAGAACTTGGCAGAGGCTGCCATAATTTTCAGATATGAAAATAGCATTATCTCTTATAGTTATAATAGTTATCTATAAACGAACCACCCGATTCTGATCGGGCGGTGTTGTCTAAATAGAAATATTCTTTTTACCTCAGGTATAAATCGAGGTGTGAATGGACGACGTGGATATATCATCTTGCCTCCTCCCACCCGATTTCTCTTTCCCCCTCTCTCTCTCTCTCTCTCTCTCTCTCTCTCTCAATCTCTTCCCTCGTGAAACCCTAACAACACGGTCGCATCAATCGGGCTCCGGTGATCGCCTGAGGAGCGTGTTTCGACGATGAACTCTCAGAGGAAGAAGATCTTTAAAATCGAGGCGTTCAAGCACAAGGTCGAGCATGATCCCAAGTACGCCGAGCGCACGTGGAAGGTTCTAGAACACGCGATCCATGAGATCTACAACAACAACGCTAGTCGTCTTAGCTTCGAGGAACTCTATAGGTTCGTTTCTATGTTGCTAATTCTTTCGATTTAGCAGTTCTATAATTGATCAGTGAATTTTATTGCCTGATGGTGCCCTTTATTGGAAGTCATAGAAGGAACAGTTAACAATTTTGTAATTGGTTCCTTTGTATGGGGGGGAAAAGGGGAATTATTGCAATTACTAGGCACTGCTGTACAAATTTATTAATTAAGACCCCTATTACTGGCCATTTGTTTTTAAAACTTATCAAGCATAGTCCTGTTGTTCGAGCTTTTAATAAAGAAAAAATTCTCTTAATTTTAATGGAATTAAGCATAACTAAAGTGAACCATAATTTGTACCAATACAGGACCGCATACAACATGGTACTACACAAGTACAGTGAGAAGTTGTATTCTGGCCTGGTTGCAACACTGACGTGGCACCTAAACAAGATTGCAAAATCAATAGAATCAGCGCAGCAAGGCGATCTCTTTTTAGAAAAACTAAATGAAAAATGGGCCGACCATAACAAGGCTTTACAAATGATCCGAGATATACTCATGTACATGGACCGTAGCTATGTGCCTAGCTGTCACAAAACACCGGTACATGAACTCGGTCTTAACCTCTGGCGTGACCACATAATACACTCCAGTAAGATCCAAGCCCGTCTACTAGACACCCTTTTGGATCTAATTCAAAGGGAGAGAACCGGTGATGTCATAAATAGAGGCCTTATGAGGAATATAACTAAAATGTTGATGGATTTGGGATCATCAGTGTACCAAGAGGATTTTGAAAAGCCATTTTTGGACGTCTCTGCTAGGTTTTACAGTGGTGAGTCACAACAGTTCATCGAGAGTTGTGACTGTGGTAGTTATTTGAAAAAGGCTGAGAGACGGTTAAATGAAGAGATGGAACGAGTTTCTCATTATTTGGATGCAAAAACTGAGGTTAAAATTACAAGTGTTGTAGAGAGAGAAATAATTGCCAACCACATGCAAAGATTGGTGCACATGGATAAATCCGGCCTAGTTAATATGCTTATAGATGATAAATACGATGATCTCAGCCGAATGTATAGTCTCTTTAAAAGGGTTCCAGAAGGTCTATCTACAATTCGGGATGTGATGACATCCTATTTGAGAGAAAGGGGTCGTCTTTTGGTAACTGACCCGGAAAGGTTAAAAGATCCGGTAGAGTTTGTTCAATGTTTGCTAAATGAAAAGGATAAGCATGACAAAATAATAAACACAGCGTTTAGTAATGATAAAACCTTCCAAAATGCACTGAATTCTTCATTTGAATATTTTATTAATTTGAATAATCGTTCACCTGAATTTATTTCTCTTTACGTGGACGACAAGTTGCGGAAAGGTTTAAAAGGGGCCAGTGAAGAGGAGGTGGAAGTGGTATTAGACAAAGTCATGATGCTATTTAGGTATTTACAAGAGAAGGATGTGTTTGAAAAGTACTATAAACAGCACTTGGCGAAGCGACTTCTCTCAGGAAAAACCGTTCCTGACGATGCCGAGAGGAGCATGATTGTGAAACTAAAAACTGAATGCGGATATCAGTTCACATGTAAATTGGAAGGTATGTTTACTGACATGAAAACATCTCAGGACACAATGTTAGATTTCTATACGAAACAGTCTGCTGAGCTTGGAGATGGGCCCACGCTCGCTGTTCAGATTCTAACGACTGGGTCGTGGCCAACTCAGCCGAGCCCTGCCTGTAATCTCCCCCCAGAGATACTCACTGTGTGCGAAAAATTCAGGACATACTATCTAGGTACGCATAGTGGGAGACGGTTAACATGGCAAACCAACATGGGTACAGCCGATATAAAGGCTACTTTCGGCAAAGGTCAAAAACATGAGTTGAATGTGTCAACTTATCAGATGTGTGTGCTTATGCTGTTCAATTCAGCCGATGGTTTAACCTATAGAGAAATCGAACAGGCTACAGAAATACCCGCACTTGATTTGAAACGGTGCCTTCAATCGCTTGCATGTGTGAAGGGCAAAAATATTCTTCGGAAAGAACCAATGAGCAAGGACATATCAGAAGAGGATGTATTTCATTTTAATGACAAATTCACAAGTAAATTTGTGAAGGTGAAGATAGGGACAGTCGTTGCTCAAAAGGAATCGGAACCAGAGAAGCAGGAGACACGTCAGAGGGTGGAGGAGGATAGAAAGCCCCAGATCGAGGCCGCAATTGTGCGCATCATGAAGTCAAGACGTGTGCTAGATCATAATAGTATAGTGGCTGAGGTGACAAAACAACTCCAATCGCGGTTCCTGCCAAACCCGGTTGTTATAAAGAAGCGAATTGAGTCGCTGATTGAGCGCGAGTTTTTGGAGAGGGATAAGGCTGACAGGAAATTGTACCGGTATCTTGCATAATTGCTGAATTTTTTTTTTTTAGAATTGTTCGAGTTTCTGTTTTATTTTTCCTCTTTTTTTTCCCCTTCCAAACAGAAGCTGTGGTTTCGCCTCCTATATCCTGTACAATATGTTCAACTTGTTCAGACATAATTAAATTACTGGATCATCATGGTAGACTTGGCTTTTTTTTTTTTCATAAATTCGTAGCATTACTGATTGTGTTGTACAGGTTTTTAAAATTATTTTTTGTAAATTATGACGAAGGGAGAAATATATGGGCAAGCAAATTTTATATTCAAATTTCAATTTTTATGCAAGGAAATGTGTAATTAATCCGTGTAGGATGAAATAGCACTCTTAAGGCCCTTTTTTTAAATTATTATATTTCAGTAGTATAATGTTATTATTCACTTGTTTTTTATCCCAACCTGATTAACATGATAAACATTTTATATATAGGATTTCGATGTTTAAAAGTAGGACAGTTTTAGTGTCTTTTTCCGATTTTATAAAGTGAGATTCGGTATAAAAATAACCCTTGTAATGTTGAAATCAAATCATTCCCTCAGTAGGAAGATACTAATATTCTAATTATTATTCCATCACAATCAATTTAATTGGAAAGGATATCTGAATTAAATCAATCCAATATATAAGCAATATAAACAAAAGCATCTATCTAGACTAAAGCACAAGTCGCTCCGAAAGAAATACAGTCAATGAATGCATTCACCTAATAAAAATATATAAATTGATCCAATTTATGCTACGACTATCATAAGATTAAAAATGAGAATCAAACATTGAGTGACTGTGTTGAGAATACTCCTTGCCTTTCCTCTCTTGGGCTAAAAGACATTTGCGACTCTTAAGCCGCAAACTTCTGTTCGTCTCCATTGAAAGCATGATATGAGATTTAAGTGTCAGGGATCACATGAGATTAACCTCTGGTAGTACACCGAGTGTAGTGTAGTGTTATCAAGGAGTAACAGGGGGTGGGACCAACTGTTGGGTCCGGTGATGGAACAACTTGGCAACTGCTCTTCTTTCACAATCCTATACAAGTTGGAAGGTCATAAAGTAAACAAACTAATAAACCAGGTTAAACTAAACTAAATTGTCATAACAACAAATATGATCTCAATCGTGCCGCGCATCTTATCTTCATTTTCAAAGTCCAAACAGTCAATCAGAACCGCTCGACATGATCTGTTGAGATTTATAGTTGTTTCAAGGGCCTATTGGTAAATAAGTATTAGGGAATAGACTAGGAACTTATTTGTAAGATTGTAAGGCCTATATAAATCAAAGCAGCTAATCAATAAAGTATCATTTTTTGGTAAATCATTTCTATTTGGTATCAAAGCCGAAATCCTAACCCTAGCCACCTCTCACCTGCTACAGTAGCCGCCACTACAGTAACTTCGCCTCAGCCTCAGCCGCTACGAGTTGCAAGGATCCATAGTGCAAGAGTGAAGAGATCCGCTCTCAGGAGAGGACTATGCAGTTCTTGGGGAATCTCAATCCGGCGTTTGATCAAATGAGAGCAGTGCTCCTGGCCCAGACGAAGATTCCCCCACTCGAGGAGGCAATTGCGGCTATGATGCAGGAGGAGAGTCGCATGAAGTTGCACTCCGAGGCTAATGGAAGTGCAGGGATGCGTTCAGTATTGGTAGTCTCGAACTCAGGTATGACAGGAGTTCAGGAGAGACTCGCAGGTGCTACAACTGCGGAGAAGCAGGGATCTCCTAGACCACCCAAGGAGAGAGAGATAGGTGGACGTGGGCAAACTGGAGACCGTGGTCGTAGAGGTGGTAGAGGTGCTCAGTTTGGAGGTTATCGGGCAAATATGACTGTGACAGAAGAAGAGGAAGATGCAGTTTAGGCCTTCACTGAGGAGGATCAGGAGCTTTTTGAGATGTTGAGGAGGAAGAAGTTGGCGAGTGATGGGGGCAGGAAGCCCATGACTGAAGAGGGCTTCACATCATCATCATCTAAGGGTAACTTTGCTACTTATGCTCACTCAGACAAAGATACTTGTGACACTCATGCTCTTGCTTCCATATCTACCACAAGATTACCAGAATGGATGGTAGAATCTGGTGCATCTCGATATGTCACGGGGGCTCGTTGTGAGTTCTCTTCTTATACTACCTAGCAGCCCCAGAGAGCATCCAAGCAACTAATGGCACAACACAGCCTATGGTTGGTAAGGGCACGGTTAGATATACCGATTCTGTGACTTTGTCTAATGTGTTGCATGCTCCTTCTTTTCTAGTAAACCTCTTATTCATTAATGTCATTATACTCCAACTAAAGTGTGTTGTTTAATTTGATATTCCCAAGGTGATCTATCAAGAGAAGTTGTTGTTGCATCATCAGCGCATAAGACATTCTTCTCTTGGAGTTTTGAGTTTTTTATATCCGTCTTTGTCCGAAAAGGCTAATAAATAGAAACTTGTGTGTGATGCGTGTGAGTTTGGTAAGCATACTCGAAACTCTTATGTAAGCTCGGGTAATAAGAGTTATGGTGTTTTTTATTTAATTCACTCAGATGTATGGGGACCTTGTTCCACAACTCTATGAATGGTTATAGATATTTTGTGACTTTCATTGATTGCTTTTCTCGTGTTACTTGATTATATCTGATTAAAAACAAAAGCGATGTGCTTGCTTGCTTTAGAGATTACAATTCAGACTCAATATGGGACAATAGTGAAGGTATTGAGGTCTGATAATGGGACATAGTACACAAACAAGCCGTTTGAGGAGTACTTGTCGACTCAAGGGATACAGCACCAAACTACATGCCCTTACACATCAGCGCAGAATGGGGTAGCGGAAAGAAAAAACAGACACCTCCTGGAGATAGCTCGGTGTATGATGATCTCGATGAATGTCCCAAAACACTTGTGAGTGCAAGCCGTCTTGACAGCCGCCCAATTGATCAACAAAATACTCTCAAGAGTGTTAGAGTGGCAGACTCCATGTGAAATGTTGAAAGGTGATAATGGAGAAATTCTCATTAAAAGTGTTTGGATGTGTATGCTTTGTGAAGGACAACAGACCAATAGTGAGGAAGCTGGATCCCAGAGTTGTGAGGTGTCTTTGTGGGCTACTCGGCAACGCAGAAGGGTTATGTGTGTTGGAGCCCGGTGGAGAGGCGATTGTTCGTAAGAATGGATGTGACATTTCGAGAGTTTGAGCCATACTACTCACTAGATGTGACCTTACCCTTTGATGACTCGCTCAATACTGGAGCTTTGAGGCGAGAGGGGGAGGGGGAGAGTAGTGATAGTGAGGGATTGGTGAATGTGCGGTCAATCCAATGTCCTATCGTGGGGGAAGAATCGGCTGAGGATGAGCCGGAAAATGAGGAAATACCATAAAGTGGTGGGACTCTGACTCAGGGGGAGCTGAGAGTGTACCAAAGGAGGAGGAAGCAGAATGCGGGAACTATGCCTGCACCGCTCGAGGTCAACGTGCCACACAGTTCCTTGTCCCGGCCTACTTCGACTCCTGAAGCACCTACAACACCCACCACCTCCTCTCACGGCATTAAAGAGGACTTCTCGCAGCAATGCGGGACATCCTCCTGATCGCTTTGGATTTCCACATGACATTGCTCAGTTTGTCTCATATTCTAACATATCACATAGAGCATTCATTGCTTCATTGGACATTGTCTCTATACTCAAGTGTTGGTAGGTAGCTAAGGAGGATCTAAAGTGGGAGGCTGTCATGCATGAAGACCTTGGAGCACTCGACAAAAATAGGACATGGGAGATAGTGCCACTACCAGCGGGGAAGAAGGCTATTGGTTGCAAGTGAGTATTCACAGTAAAGTAAAATCCAAACGGGAAGGATGAGCGATACAGTGCACGACAGGTGACGAAAGGTAACAGTCAGACGTATGGTATCGATTACGACGAAGCCTTTGCACCAGTGGCGAAGATGAACACAGTCAGGACGCTGGTTTCCCTTGCAGCAAATGGTAAATGGAAGCTATATCAGCTTGATGTGAAAAATGCATTCATTCATGAGGGTCTGTTGGAGGAAGTGTATATGGAAATACCACCAAGCTTCAGCACAAACTAAACAGTGGGCAAGGTGTGCAGACTGAGAAAGTCACTCTATGGGCTGAAAGAGTCTCATCGAGCTGGTTTGATAAGTTCAGGAGGGCTATGGTAGGAATGGGATATCAGCAGATCAATGCCAACTACACAGTGTTCTTTCGACAACATGGAGCCATACTACAATGCTTGCCGTGTATGTTAACGATATGATTGTCACGGGTGACGATGAGAGGGAGATTGCCCAACTGAAGGTGAGATTAGGCAAGAAATTCGAGGTAAAGGATCTTGGCTTGCTTCGGTACTTCATTGGGATAGAGGTAGCTAGTGGAGCAGAGGGGATTGTCCTCTCTCAGCGGAAATATGTACTAGATCTTCTCACAGTGACCGGCATGTTGGGTGCAAGCCTGCGGTCACTCCAATCGATCAAAAGTTCAAGTTAAGTGTGGGGGCAGAAGAGCCAGTCGATCGTGAGAGGTGCCAGAGATTGGTAGGCCGTTTGATTTATCTGAGTCACACTCGTCCCAACATCTCATTTGCAGTAAGCGTGGTGAGCCGCTACATGCATGACCCGAGAAAGGATCATATGGACGCAGTGTATCAGATCATGAGGTATTTAAAGAGTGCTCCAGGAAAGGAGTTGATCTTCAGAAAAAAAATGGTCATCTAAGCATTGAGGGCTACTGTGATTCTGACTGGACTAGTTGCGCCGATGATAGAAGATCCACCTCACGATATTGAATCTTCGTAGGGAGTGACTTGGTGTCTTGGAAGAACAAGAAGCAGTTGGTGGTAGCAATAGGTTGACAGCGGAGGCCGAGTACAAGGCCATAGCCTTGGGAGTGGCCGAGTTGTTGTGGCTGAGAGCTCTTCTGGTGGAGCTAAAGATGAATCGAGGAGATCGAATGAAGCTGTGGTGTGACAACAAGTCAGCAATCAACATTGCCAACAATCTGGTGCAGCATGATAGGACCAAGCACGTTGAGATCATGTTCTTCATCAAGGAGAAGCTGAATAGTGGACTACTGAAGCTAGGTCACGTTCCAACGGGGGATCAAATGGCAGACTGTCTCGCCAAAGGACTTAGCTCAGTAGACATATCTAGACTGTGTGACAAGATGAGCTTAGTGGATAAGGGGGAGTGTTGAGATTTGTATTTCAAGGGCCTATTGGTAAATAGGTATTAGAGAATAGACTAGGGACTTATTTGTAAGATTGTAAGGCCTATATAAACCCAAGAGGTTAATCAATAAAGTATCATTTTTTGATAAATCATTTCTATTTGATCTCCATATTAAAATGTGTTTGGAAACCAAATTTTATAATTTTAGAAACTTATACTAATTTTTTAGATATGTGAGTAACAAATTTAAAAAATATATATAAAATTTGGTCTCCAAGCACGTTTTAATATGGAGATTATGTTCAGCAATTCAGATCAACTGTTTGGACTTTGAACCCTACTCACAAAGGATTTGAGGCACAATTAAGGCATGAAAGACATGAGGCATGATTGCGACATAAAACACAAGGTATTTGAACCCTACTCACAAATACAATATAATTAATTCCATTTAAACAAATTCTGATCTACCAATATTTAAGAAAGAAATGGATAAAAACCAGCATATGCTCAGCTTTGCAACACGATTTGGGTAAACTGAGAATACAAGGTTGTTCTTTGACATAAATCAGACGAAAAAGAAAAACCAAACCAGAGTAAACATGATCAACAGTGGAATTGAATACAAAATCTGTGCTTGCTAATAAAAAAGAAAAAATTACGGAAAAAAGCAGAAGAACAAATAATTCTTACCATAAACATGTTGAAGTAAAATGGTTTATCAGGATTCAGCCTCCTCAGCTTTAAATAAGCGTACGCAAAACTCAGCTGATCCCTAGATGTGAAATGGTTCACCTCATTAAACCAGAGGCATGAAAATAAGTTTGACATCGGTGTGTGTGCACGCACAATAAAAGAACCTTCTGGTACAACTGTGAAAGGAAAGTCACATTTAAGAAACTCGAATTGATCATAATTAGAAGTACGCATGTTTGGCTCTTTCTTGTAGCAATTTAAATTTAAATCTGTACAGTAGGTCTTGTAAATTGAAACAACCAAAATTTCTAGAAAAACTCGAAATCAGTACCCGACTATACAGCCGATGCGAAGGAACATGCAAATAATAAACCTATAGTGTGCCTATATGTCTTAGAGGATAAGTTTAACTATAATTAGCCACACAGTTTCAGGTGTAGAGTATGAATTTTATTTGTCTTAAACGAGATTAGGAGCAATTTTGTCATTTCTACTTTATTTAACCTTTTTTTATATTGAAGGAAGGAAAGTTTTGTTGGTTGGAACTTGGAAAAATTATAAATACTGGGTGTTATTTGAAAATTGGAAAAATATATTTTTAAAGAAAAGAGAATTTGAAACTAAACAAAAACCAACAGCTGGGAAGGGGAGAATTTGAGTCTGATTGGTTGAACCGAACTAGACCATCCGATCGGTAATAATTGAATTGTTCATCTATCAAGGTATGGTTGTATTTATTAAGCCTTTTATTTTGAAGCACTTCTTCCCATACACAGCTCCTGTCATAGTGCCTCGAGATGGCGTACTCAGCTCCTTTTCGCCACAAGAAATATTCTATTATTAGCATCGGGTCAGCATTGACCCGCATCTTGCTATCTACCCAAATTGAGTACCTGATTCAAGAAATTGTATGTTAGTTCAAAGAGGAGGGTTCAATTCAAATGTCTTAATTTTTGGTGCCTCCATCATGCCTACATTTTAAAAACTTTAATAACTCAAAATTTAAAACTTAGATGTCAAAATAAAACCATTAGATATGATCTATATCATTTTCTTTATGCACATGTAAAAGATTATGATATCTCAACTTTGTTTTGTTTGTTGTCAAGAGTTTTAAAAAATACACTTCTGTGGATAACTTCTGAAAGCTGATTTTTCAACGTATTGATTCACATAAAAACAAAATAAAAAAGTGATAATTTTTTATGTGCATATAGAGAAAATAACTTTTTGATAAGAAAAGTACCTAGCTGAAGGGAAAAGGCGATGAGATAGAAACTTTGGCACTTTGCCCGTCTTGCGCATGTCGATGTAAGGCAAATTCTTGACCAAAATAACCCTCCATAGACCGATTTTACCGTTTTCATCGGGAACATTACCTTCTGTCGATAATTTGGCCAATGTTAACGCATCCATGAATATCATAAAGCATACGTTGGTCTTAGTGTATGTTCCCATCTGTCACATTTGCATTGTTATATAAGTTATAACAACACACTGCAATGGCATCTCTGTAAGTTCAACAAAAGTTTTGCACTCAGAACTACTTTTTAAAACTAGCATTTCTCAACATAACCTTGATTGCAACTTTTCGAAGATGAATATTAGCCCAAAAATAAGTTGCTAAATTAATGTCCGCCTGGATCGATCTTTACGAAAAAAAATTCGTACGACTGGTATGTAATGTACCAGACCTGACTAAGTTGGTACAGCTTTATCCCTTCTTAGGAGAAAAAACTCTCATGAAGGCAGCCCAAATTTTATAGGTAAGGTTCACCAGGTATAAACCAGCACAGCATAATTATGTGATTCTGTAATGCTACAAGAAAGCAATACAAGCAGTTAGAATGGAAAATGTACCTTATGTTTAGTCGGTCTTCTTAGAAAATCTGAGTTACCAAAAATACAAGATGATACCACCACGGTGCAATTATTCATTATTTCCTTGTCTTTTTCATTAATGTCAAAACCACTCTTATAGTTGCTTGTGTTTCCTCTCACAAACCCACAGTGTAGCATTTGATTTTTGGCATGGTACGAGTTTTCTCTGTCTTCTAGAGTTTGCTGTCCCCCGAATTGAGGTGCATTGCTATTATTATAATTGTATGAATATCGATCTTGCGTTATGTAATTCAGAGAAAATCGAGTGAAATTGATGTAGTTCTCAGGTTCTATCAGATTGTCAACTGAGGTTAAAAGATCTATCTTGCATGGTACATCTGAAAAGTACAACAATTGAGCAAAAATATCTCAACCAAGTTTCAAAACAACAGTTAAATTTTTTATATATACAATGGTAAAATACTCACGGTGCTTGCGAATACTGTGCCTCGGAGATCTAGAGAACCGTGTTCGTGCCCTATTCATGCATTAATGGTATCAATCGACATATGATATAATAAAAAAAAAAAAAAGCTTCTTTTTCTTTAGTACTTAAATTTGAACTTGCAAGAAATTATTAGACCTCCAAAAATTCGCTGATTCATTGATCGAAGCTCCTTTGTCAACCCAAGTATAGTGCAGAGCTGTAAATCAATAAATTGTTACCATGAAAACAAACAAAATGAGAACACAAATTGGAAGGAAAAAAACAGTAAAAGAGAATAGTACGAACCAAGAAATGAGAAATGAGGTTGAAATAGGGAGATGTAACCGAGAGAGAGGAGCGAGAAGAGGAAGAACCAGAGAGTGCACCTCCGCCTCTGTACCGGAACCGCGCGCCGTACCGACCGGCGCGGTCGCAGAGGCAACAGTTCGCTTCGTAGCTCTTTTTGCGCCATCTCGCAAAATCGCCTCGGATTTGATCCAATCCGATCATTGATTTGAAATATTAGATAAGTATGGACTATGAAGTATCGTATGAAATTTAGTTTGATCTGAAATTTAATTCGTCGTTTTATTAAAAATTTAAAATTAATCCTGATGTACCTGTTCGGCAGGACTCTAAGGAGCTCCTTAACGTCTTAATCCATCTTAATCTCAACGAACAACCCTTCCTTAGAGAAGCTTAAGCAGGCCTCCTTAGCGCAAAATCTTAAGGCACCCTCCCCCTCTCCTTAAGAATCTGGCCTCCTTTGTCATTCCTTAAGCCCGAAATTATACTGTTTCCAGACCAATATACCCTCAAAAGTTAGAGCTCCTTAAGGACCTACATTCTTTTTCATTAATTTAATATCGCCTTCTTTCCTGTGAGGGACCGATTCCCAAAACATGGAAAAGAAAAATATCCTTCTCGTCGGCGAAGATTGGTGGTGATCTATAGATCGGCAGTCCAATCAGACAACTGCATCACGTTCGTGAGAACATGCTCTTTTTATTGACATCTCATTTGCCCATATTTCTCTGAGTATTCTGAGACGCTTTCTCGTCGCAGCTCTGATAGGAAGCGGAGAATCGCTCGACTGGATTTCAGCATGCTCAACTCGCATTGCTAATTAGCTCGAGGAAGGTAGGTACTTGAGAGCAATTCGGATTTCATCTCTCGACTGGATTGAAAAAATGAAAGTGCGGTCGGCTGCATGAAGTTCTTGTTGTTTTATATCTTAAAAGATACACGAAGCATGATATATAAATTACTACTAATTTCTTTAGATAATTTGTCGATGGTACCAATTTCACCATGTAATATAAAGGAAGGATTGAAAATGAGGAGTATCGTGGCAATTAAAAAGTGAAATATGAAATATCTGATCAAATCCGATAAATACTTCCGCACTGAGTATGGTTCATAGTTACCTAAAAGTATTTTTTTAATGCTGTTTTTTTTTGTACCTAAAAATACCTTTTTTTTTTCAAATTCTTGGTATGGTTCATAGTTAGTACAATATATATTTCAGTTTCAATTCAGAGTTGATTAGTTACTGACATGGTTCATATATAGCTGAGTACCAGCAGCACTAGTCAGTTTGCTTGTGATATTTCTAACTGGTACCAGCTGTTTAATCACTAGTCAGTTTGGTTAGTCGTGTTTCTAACTGGTACCAGCTGAATATCAGCACCTTTTTTTTGTTAGCTTTTGAAATTTGTTATGTTTAAACAAATCAAGCAAATACTACTCTACTAGTTCCTGCCATCTACTGGACCAATACTAATGATTATTTTTTATTGAAATCTACTAATATAATTTTGTATTCAACAATTATTCAAATGAGAAAATGGAAATTCAATGATTAATAGAAGAGGAATTTGCTTTTCTCGTGTATCTGTTTTTTAGTAAACAATTTTAGTTGGATTATATGGATATTTATTTGAAAAATCTTACATGAAAAAATTGTCAGAGCATTTGTATTAACTATTAACTTTAGATAAATTTAATTATTTATACTAAATTATTTTTAATTTGTTGTAGAGGATAATTACATTAGATGACATATGAGAGAGGGTATTTAGGTCTTTATATACTACAACATATATTTTACTCATACTAAGTCATCATTCTTAATCTTACTATCTTACCGAACAAGTGCTCCTTAGCAAGACTTAAATCTTTAATCCTTTGTCTCTTAAGGAGGGCTGCCGAACACCCCCGATGAACTTAACGCTTGATCTAAATAATATATATAATTCTTTTTATAATTATCCGATCGGATAACGGTACGGAATAGACTTTACCCGTACCCTTACCCGTTTAAATAACGAAAAAAAATATTTACCCGCACTCAATAAGTTTACGAAAAAAAATTTTACCCGTACCCGTTTTATTAAATATGGAACGAGTCGGGTATATGAATAAAAGAATGCCATTGACACCCTAGTTTGATGATGCAGTTAGTTTTTTTAATAACATTTCAATACTTTTCAGTGTATTTGCTCTCCTAAACATAAGGCGACCCTTCCTTATCTGACATTTTTATTAATCCAAAGTTAATTACAAAATAAATATATTCATAATTTCTGAGTTTTTCCAAAAATGTCCAAACCGGTCAGATTCTGGCCGGTTTGCTCTTCCTTAGAAGCCGGCCATAATCTGGCCAGTTTGGACATTTTTGGAAAAAACCAAGGAATTTCTGGATATATTTATTAATTTGTAATTAACTTTGGATATTAATAAAATTGTCGGCTTCCTTATTCTTGCTAATTTTGGAATATTCAAATATCAATTTTACTTTAATATGAGCAATTCCATATTATATTTCTACAAGGTTCTATAAATATGGATCAGAGCATATATATATATAGAGAGAGAGAGAGAGAGAGAGAATGGCTAATATATAAACGTTTGTTCCTGGACTCAGGAACAAACGATTTGGTTCTCTAATTTTCAAAGTCCAAACAGTCAATCCAAACCGTTAGATATTCAATCTATATTAAAATGTGCTTGAAGACCAAATTTTACATTTTTTTTGAAATTTTTTTACTATTTATTAAGATGGTTTGAAAACTGCTGTTTTTATTAAATTTCTGCAGCATTGAAAAACAGCGGTTTTCAAACCAGCTTAATAAATAGTAAAAAAATTCCAAAAAATGTAAAATTTGGTCTCCAAGCACATTTTAATATAGATTGAATATCTAACGGTTTGGATTGACTATTTGGACTTTGAAAATCGGAGAACCGAATCGTTTGTTCCTGAGTCCAGGAACAAACGTTTGTATATTAGCCATTCTCTCTCTATATATATATATAGAGAGGAGGGTTCAAATGCCTCCATTTTTCATGCCTCCATTTTTAAAAACTTTAATAACTCAAAATTTAAAACTTAAAAGTCAAAATAAAACCGTTGGATATGATCTACATCATTTTATCTATGCATGTGTAAAAAATTATCACATTTCAATTTTATTTTGGTTGTCATCAAGAGCTTGTAAAAAAACATACTAATGTGGATAATTTCTAGCCATTGATTTTTCAACTTATTGATTCACATAAAAACAAAATCGAAATGTGATAATTTTTTATGAGCATATAGATAAAATGATGTAGATCATATCCAACGGTTTTATTTTGACTTATAAGTTTTAAATTTTGAGTTATTAAAGTTTTAAAAAATGGAGGCATGGTGGAGGCACAAAAAATGGAGGCATTTGAACCCTCCTCATATATATATATATATATATATATATATAGAGAGAGAGAGAGAGTAAGGCTACGGCGCTTTGCAAAGTAAACCACCCCGTTTACTTCGGGTCATTTTTTGGATTTTGAAAATCCAAACAACCGATCCGAACCGTTCAATATGTTCTAAATATTGAAATGTGCTTGGAGACCAATTTTTACATTTTTTGGAATTTTTTTACTATTTATTAAGCCACTTTGAAAGTTTCTGATCCGGTGGTCCAGAAAATTTTACTGTTTTTTACTGTTCACCGTCGGATCAGCGACTTTCAAAGTGGCTTAATAAATAGTAAAAAAATTTCAAAAAATATAAAATTTGGTCTCCAAGCACATTTCAATATTTAGAACATGTTGAACGGTTCGGATCGGTTGTTTGGATTTTCAAAATCCAAAAAATGGCCCGAAGTAAACGGGGTGGTTTACTTTGCAAAGCACCGTAGCCTTACTCTATACATATATATATATATTAATAGGTCCGACATTTTTATTAATATCCAAAGTTTAATAGAAATTAATTAATATATCCAGATTCCTGAGTATTTATAAAAATATCCATATCAGCTATTTTCTGACCGATTCTCTATTTATTTTAATACCGACCATTAAATACTATTCTAACTTCCCTACTTAAAAAGTAGTTAGTGCGATTATGGAAGACTAAAAGTTACAGTTTGCTTATACAAGCACTGCAGAATATTTGTTATATATCATAACATCTTGTCATTTTTTGTGCTCCTTAGGTCTCACTAATTCTTTTGTATTCAAGTCATGAATTCTTTCAGCAATGTGGCATCTACAGAATCCTACCAGTTCAAAATCAACCACTCAAAAACTAAAGACATGGGTATTGGTAACTGGATCATCTCGCCAAAAATAAGAGTTGGTCAACATGATTGGGCTATCAAGTACTTCCCTCAAGGCAAGGAGGAGGATCACAATGGCAAATATGTGTCTATCTTTCTAGAGCTTCAAAGAGAATATGTAGACGTCACAGCAGAATTTGGATTTGAACTGCTAGATAAGCATGGAATTGTTGCACCAACCACTCTGAAATCATTAGTTCACACATTTACATTTAAGGCAAACGATTGGGGTTTCTTTAACTTTTTTGAAAGGACCAAATTAGAACAAACATATATCAAAGATGATTGTTAAGTACTCCGTGTTTCAATCACCATAGGTAATGCTAGTAATGTTTTAAGTTCCATAGGCTTTCTGTATATGCGTCTCCTTCAAAAGTTCAGAGAGGAGAATGAACATACCGATGTCACTTTGGATGTGGACGGCAAGAATTTTGTTGCACATAGACTACTCATGGCAGCTCATTCACCAGTATTTGAAACAGAACCCTTTGATGGCAAAATCTAATATGAACTGCACCATAAAAATCAATTAGATGATGCCTTCGGTTTTCAAGGCAATGCTTGATTTTATGTACAATGGTTCGTTATCGGTTAATAGGAAGCCTTTTAAATGTGAAGTGTAGGGTGCAAAAGCTAAAAGTTGAATGTGTGTATAAATTAGTTGAGAGTATCTCTTTGGAGACGGTTCTTTCTACTCTACTCTGAAATTAGCTGAGATGCACAATTGTATTGTGCTCAAGAAATCATGTCTTCGGTTCATTGTTGTTAAAGATAATTCAGTTTCGTTAATGTTTAGTGAAGCTTATATTAAGCTGATGTTGAATTACCCCTCTCTCTTGACTGAGCTTAAGGAACTGCCCAAAAATGAGATTTGGTGCGAAGTTCAAAACAAGGGACGAGTCAATATTTGAAGGGTTTTAGTACGAAATATTACTATAAAAAAAAAATCATCATATATACAGATGTACGGAATTGCATGGTCTTAAAATTTCATCCTTTTCATGATGCCTTCTTTCTGGATTAATGTTTGTATTCTTGTTAAATTGGCAAATATAGTTTTCATATGGAAAAAATAACACAAATCACATCTAACAGTTTTATTTTTGACATGATACGAGTTTTTTTTTATTTTTGACATGATACGAGTTTTCTGTCTTTCTAGTTAGCTTGTGTTTCCTCTCACAAGCCCACAGTGTAGCATTTGATTTTTGCCATGGTACGAGTTTTCTCTGTCTTCTAGGCTTTTAATCTTTTTTTCCTTTGGCATGGTACGAATTGGATAGGCTTTTAAAAGCAAAACCATAACAGCACTATACTTGTATTTTCTGAGACGATTATAAATTTACCATGGTTAGCCAGAATACTTGGATTAAGAACTATTTTAAAGAAGGCCTACTAATTAAAGGGAGTTAAATCAAACACAGCTACTATATATGAAATTCCTTTCCAATGATATTAACAGAAGGCAAAATCGGATGCACATTTGAGTTTTTGTAGTTGCTGTTGTCTTGTTGTTTTTTCTTTTTCTGAGTCCTTAGTTTTGAGAGGCTGAACTATCATGTTGTAAAAAAAATTATATTTTGTAAACTTGGTTGCCACTACCAAGTAATTTAAACAGATATATATATATATAGAGAGAGAGAGATAGGCTATGGTGAGTTGTGAAGTAAAACGTCGTTTTACTTCACACCATATTTTCATTTTGAAAATCCAAACAACCGATCCGAACCGTTCAATTTTTTCTAAATATTGAAATGTGCTTGGAGACTAAATTTTACATTTTTTGAAATTTTTTTACTATTTATTAAGCCACTTTGAAATCGCTGATCCACTGTGAACAGTAAAAAACAGTAAAATTTTCTAGACCACCGGATTAATGATTTTCAAAGTAGCTTAATAAATAGTAAAAAAATTCCAAAAAAATGTAAAATTTAGTCTCCAAGCACATTTCAATATTTAGAACATGTTGAACAGTTCGGATCGGTTGTTTGAATTTTCAAAAATGAAAATATGAGCATGAAGTAAAAGTAACATCTTACTTCACAACTCACCATAGCCCAGCTCTCTATATATATATATTAACAAAAGGATTTTAGTAAAACTAAATTCCAAACACATCATAATTAAAAAAAATGTAAACAAATTCCAGTAAAATTCTCTCTAGAAAATATACGCAAAGTTCTTTTTTTTTTTCTTAAGAAGAATAGTGGTCAATGACCACCTGTTTACATTAACAAACAAATTAAAATTAAAGCCACTACTACCAGAGTACACGCCTTGGTGATCTAACTAGACCACCAAACTAATCTAAACTGGCACCTGTCTCACACTTAGCAGACACCAAACACTACCATTAGCAGATAACAGTAAAGTCATCATTTTCGTCATCCTCGGCACTGTAACCCTCATCAAACTCATCGTCGACCACTTCATGCTCTGCATGGTACTCCTCAATGTCGACCTTATTACCATCCGCACCAGAGTCCTTGTCACTCGCCACATGGCGATCCTCGGATTCCTCTTCCTCAGTCTCATCATTTTCGTCTTCTTCCTCATCATCGGCTTCGTTGCCGCCTCCAGTCACCTTCAAACAACATGAAAAAGGTGTATTTAATTAATTAGCATCATAATTCAAGTCATGAATATATTTGGGCTTCCATGAGAACCTACGCTATCAGCAATATTTGAGCAGGGAAATCTTGTATTATTTGCCAGCAAATCAAGAGGTAAACATTCATAAATAGATTGATAACTTCCTCGATTTGACATTTGAGCACAATATTTTGGCTTGGCATTTATCCCGATTTCATTAGGAGATAGTTTCTTGATGGCTTTTGATAGCTCATTTGTCTAGGTTTTCTGTAAAAGATACAATAAAAATTGAAACATTTATTTAAAGGCAGCTATATACCTCTTCACTTTCCTCTTCACTTTCCTGTTGCATGTGCAATTCTACAGCATCATCCTTCTACACCAATGAAATGAAAGAAACATAAATGAGCATCTCGCTCGGAAAAAACAAACTTTTACAACAAAACAAATCTAATGACAGCATGCATGAGAAGTATAAAACTAACTTTTGGTAAGTACTGGAGAGGGTTTGGCCACATATCACCCCTTAAAATGTTCGCAATCTACATACACAAGTTAACAAATCAAACGTAAAAAGTTTATCTCATGATATAACTATTACTGCCACCTTAATTTTACATGATATTAAGGAATTTACCTCGTCGACCTCTCCGTCAAATCGCACAGCTTCACTGAACCAACAGAAGAAGCTGCATCTATCGAAATAAAATGTAGTATGTCAATAAAATCACAAAAGAGTGCTTCCACCAATACTAAGGTTCGCAATCAAGAATTTCCATTTTTTATTATTTTTTTATTTTATAAAAGGGGGATCAAAATGAAATACAAACCTTTTAAACGTATGGGATGGCTTTCCCCCCTTATCAGGGCTGAAGCAACCATCAAAGGTTCCCTGGAACCAAAAAAATCAGATAGAAATATCATATCAAGTTGCAAGCCCAAATAACATATAAAAAGTTAAAAACAATAAACAGATTTGAATTTTTACTATAATACTAACTTTCCCCTCCTTCCAATTGATAGGCTTGCACACTACACTCAGATAACCGTCATCATCAAACCAGTATCTCTTTGTCAACTTCTCATCCTCAAAGTACAGGTTGGGCGAGAAACTCTATATGACAAGGAAAGAAAATGATATTAAAGCATGAAAATGCAGCATATTTTTATTGTTACAGAAAAGAAAATTAAAAAGGTAAAATAGAAGAAAAAAACATCTTACAAAACTGATGGAGAAGCCAGACTTGACATTATCAGCCTCTTCGACATCCAGCGAGACCATATTCTTCAAAATCTATCAGTAGAGTAATTTGAAGTAATAAAAAAATGGGAATAAAGATTGCAGTGTTAGGTGATCATACTAGGTCTTATGAGTACCTTCTGATCCTCTTCGGTTAAAAGAGTGCCGAGAATCGGATGGTTGCAAAACTGCACAGTAGAGAACAGAATGTAAGAATTAGAAGCATAAATAATGGTTCTCGGAGAGAACAATTACAGTGTAAATACTGAAATTCTCAATTCCTAGACTTGACCAACTAAATTTTCAACTTTTGCAATTAGACACTTCACTTATAAGACCACTATCGAATAGTTGATAGAATTTCGAGGTTGTCCCGTAGTTTATTTTCTGATAAAAGTGCACAATTGAACTCACAGTGGGCTATGGAAGAGACAAATTATAGCAATTTTCTCAACTTGACAGATAGAAAGCTTGTCAGGTATTTCCAATTTGTAATTCTGGCCATTTGCAACAATTCAAAAAACAAATAGTGGATAACCCCTCTACTATATGTCTATAACATTTAAAAAAAAAAAGTATACACATTTTAATAGACAAGAAATAGAAAATATTTACCGTGGCAAGCCAGAATCCTCGGATTGACGTTATGACTTTGTTTCTCCTCACATAGACAGGTTTGCGCCTTACATTATACTTGTGCTCCAGCTTCAAAGCTTCCTCCTCTGCTCGTGCATTTATCTATTGAAATCAAGCATGAACAAGACGATGTTGCATAGTTAGTAACTGTTTCCACATAAATATATTAATAAAACGAGGCTATAGAAAAAATCCCACTCAAGGAAGCATATTTAAGAGCATTTCAGCATGATAACACTAAAATATATTTCCAAAAATATACAATAACACAACTGGAGGTACTTATTGAGACTTCATAACTTATCAACAATCAAAGAAGGTATTTGTTTTCCTCAAATAGAACAACATAGAAATAATAATCACGAACAGCATATCAGTGTTCACTTCTGTCTGTTCTATCAATTCACCATTTTTCCCAACTGCTTAAAAAGAAAATTTAAGTTTTTTGTTGTCTCGCAAATAATTTTTACGTGAATATTAAGAACCAAAAATGTTGTAATGTTTTGTTTCTCCCGTTGTATGCAAAAAATGTCTTCAAAACAACTTGGTATAAACATATCAGTGTTCACTTCTGTATTATCAACAATTCAGTTGACATCCACAAAAAGATTTGCTGGTTCACCATTTTTCCCAATTACTTAAAAAGAAAATTTAAGTTTTTCTTTGTCTTGCAAAGAATTTTTATGTGAATGCTAAGAAGCGAAAATGTTGTTTCTCCCATTGTATTGCAAAACTGTTTTATCAACATTTTAGTTGACATCCATAAAAAGGTCCGCTGGTTCACCATTTTTCCCAACTACTTAAAAGAAAATTTAAGTTTTTTGTTGTCTCGCAAAAATTTTTTATGAGAATACTAAGAAGCAAAAATGTTGTAATTTTTCTCCCATTGTATTGCAAAAGGTGTCTTTGAAACAACTGAGGTCTAAACATGATGTAAAGCATCACAATTGTAAATAATTAAATGTTGAACCTCTGTGAAAATTATGATAACATATCTGTACTCAAATGTAAATTTGACAAACAGAAACACCTACATAATTTGTACTCAGATTAGGATATGGCAAAAGTAGCAATAGCAAGAACAAATCTGAATTCCAAGCATTTCATAAGAGCAACAAGTTGCTATGTAATAATCAAATAATCCAAAAAAGGACGAGATATTAGGCCATAAAACCTATAAATACTGAAGAAAGAGAGCAGTTAAACTGATGAAATCTACTCAACAAAAGCTAATTACACCCAAAAACTCATACAAAAAAAATCAAGAAAAAATGCAAGTTGAGAAGTCGCAGATTTTGTTAGTTGAGTCAGTTGTTTGTGTGTAGTCTACTATTACTATGTTCTTGTTTATATCAATTTAGAAGGTTGTATAGTGTTAGGTGGTAAAGAATGCTAGATTATTTGATTTTGACTCAATTTTTTGTTTTATGGTAAATCCTGGGACTAGGATCTGAAGACTATTTATCTGCTATGAATAGTTCATAGTCTATTTCAAATTTAAGTAATTGAAAATTACAAGAGCAGCCTTAGGTCCCCCCCCACAAGTCCCTCCTTTTTTCTTTCTCACTTCTTTTGTGCCTCTTTACAGCATAATTTATACCTGATGTAGCTCATCCTGAATTGCCCTGATATTTGCAATTGATCGCCGGAGCGTGAGATGGCATGTACCTGACCCGCCCCGCTCCTTCTCCACCTTTTCCTTTTTCTCGTTGCCGGTACCACTCATTATACAATTAAAACTCTAACACTAATCTCAATCAGAAGTGAGAATAATCTCAAGTTGGGGGATGGAGGTGTGAAATTCTCAAGGCAGTGAACCTCCTTTTATACACTCCTAAATGAATCTCCTTTGTTTATGTAAACTCACAAGAAATCCCGAAGGGTCTGTTTTGGATTAAATAAGAATTGGGTAAAGGGATAACATTATCTCCGGTATCAGTGAGGGATAAATACAAATTACACCAAACATGCCCCAAATACACTTTACTACTTTCTAATCTTCAGTCAAGATAAGTATGAACTAAAGTTATTTGTCAATGTATTATAGATTCAGTGCTTAAATAAGGATTAAAGAGTATATCTGATAAAAGTATCACTCGTTTCACTAAATTGTGCAACCCTCAAGACAGTTAATCCCTATTATACACTCCCAAGTGAATCTCCTTTGTTTATGTAAACTCGTAAGAAATCTCGAAGGACGGAAGGTTCTGTTTTAGATTGGATAAGAATTGGGTTTAGGGATAAATATTATCCCCGGTGCAAAGTGAGGATAAGTACAAATTATACTCTACCAAATATGCCACAAATATACTTTACCACTTTTCAATCTTTCATTTAGATAAGTATGAACTAAAGTTATTAGTGAATGTATTATAGATTCAGTGCTTAAATAAGCATTAAATGAGTATATCTGATAGAAGTATCACTTGCTTCACTAAATTTTGAAGTGGGGCTGACAAGGGATTGCATTTGAATGCCTCCTGATTTTAACAAGTAGGTCCAAAAATAATTTGGCTAGCTCGTCATTCTTCGGCCCCCACTCTTCTTCCTAAGTGAGAAGAATCTCAAGTTAGGCGATGGAGATGTGAAACCCTCAAGGCAGTGAATCTCCTTTATATGCTCCCAAGTGAATCTCATTTGCTTATATACACATGTAAGAAATTCGAAGGATCTATTTCGGATTTGATAAGAATTGAATTTACCTCCGGTGTAAGTGAGGATAAATACAAATTACACCAAACATGCCCCAAATACACTTTACCACTTTAAAATATTTAGTTAAGATAAGTATGAAGTAAAGTTATTAGTGAATGTATTATAGATTCAGTGCTTAAAATAAGGATTAAATGAGCATATCTGATAAAAGTATCACTCGTTTCACAAATTTGCACAGTGGGGGCCCACAAGGGGTTGTATTTAAATGCCTCCTGGTTTACAAGTAGGACCAAATTTAATTGGGCTGGGTCGGGTCATTCTTCGACCCCTACTCTTCTCCCTACTCTTCCTTTCTCGGATGGACTGGACTCGAAGTCAAACAAATTAAACCAATTCAGCCCAACCGAACCCTTTGTTACCTCTAGATACAGGAAAAGTCATATTGGTACAAATCAGAAGAAAATCAAATGGTGGTGTAAAATTAAGGAACCAAAAATTTAGGGGACATAATGTACCTTAAGTTTAGCTGGTCCTTTTAGAAATCTGAATTTCAAAATATGTAAGAAGACACCGCCAAAGTGCAATTGCATGATCTTTGAGGTTCCCTTATCCAAGTCAAAACCAGCACATATATATTGTCAGGTTTTTGGTATGATATAAGTTATCTCTTTATTTGAGAGTCAGAAACCCCAAATGTAGGTGCATTGACGCTATCTCGTGTGAAGAAATCCTCAAAGGTTGTGCAATTCAGAACACAATTGAGGGAAATTGATGTAGCTCTCTCAGGCTCCATGATATCGTCAGCATAGGTCACAAAATCTCTCTCAACTAGGTCCATGATATCGTCAGCATAGTACACCTGAAAAGTTGAAAATTGGCAATAAATCATATCAAATCTGTTAACTTCAAACTTAGTGATAGTGATCTTACAATGGTATCAACTAGGATGCGATCTAGAAGAAACTTTTTAAATTTTTCTAAGAGGCTCGCATTTAAGATTTATCACTTTAAGGAATTAGTAGTTCGCCAAATTCGGGCCGCATTAAGAGTTATTTCTTAGAGCTCCTCGGTCGAGCAATTAATTAAGGTTGAAATGAAACCGAAATGAGAAGAAGCAATGGAAAAGGAAAGAAGAAGAAAATGAAATACTAACCGACAAATGAGAATTGGGGCTGAAAGAGGGAGCGAATGGCGCACTTGTTTCGCATAAAGCTATCTCCTTTTAATTAAGCTCCATGCTCCATCTTTTGAGGCTGGGGGACAGAACTGAAGAGGAGCGGAAGGAACCGATCGGAGTTTGAACATTTTGCGCTGAAATTGCAAGGAAATTTTGCATTTATTGTGGATTAAGAAAAGATGAGAGATCGAAAGAAAAACACATAAGACATTTCACTTTCAGTTTCAGTTTCAGCGCATGTTCTACTCTAAACCCTGCAAGGCTGCAACTGATATAAGACGGATAGAGTCCGGATCCTCTCAACTAACTCAAATTTTGAGTTTATATCAGGGCCGACCAGACACGGTCCTGATCTAAAATCAAAATTTGAGTTATCTGGTGTGATATGAATTCTGTGATTAGGGTACCTTACAAGAGAGAAGAGAAGGGGAGGGGAGATGACGTGTGATCTAAACGTTAATTATTGTTTGTTTGTTTGTCGCAGAATTACACGGGATGAGATTTAATGAGGATGGGAACTTATTTTTAAAAGAGAATAGAGTAGGTCCGATGCCCATCGGACCTACTTTTAGGTTCAACGACTATGATGACTGTCTGATCTAATTTAAGATTTGTGCGCACGAAAATTGAAACATAGTCGCACGGATTTTAAAGCGTTATGCACGAATCTTAAAACAAATAGACGGTGATCAAACCCATCAAACCAGAGTAGATCCGATGCCCATTGGACCTACTCTCAAGTGTTTTTGAAAATGTGGGAACCCATGAATAGGGTTACGCACGGTATTGATTATGGGAATGTGGTGAAAAGAGTGTTCGGTTGTACCGTGAGATTATTTGTGGAAAATTCTATTTTTCTTTCTAAAATGCTTAATATTATACAATTGTACTTATTATAATAATAATAATATAATTAAATTAAGTAGATAAATATTAACATAATAACGTTTATTAATTATTATTTCATAAAAAATAAGTATTTATTTTTATAATTAAATAAATTGTATTTAATGAGAGATATAATCTCGTGTATTTATAAACTGGATTTTTATAATTGTTGAATTTATTAATGAGTTGGATGAAATAGTTAAAAAAAATTGTATCTTATCTGATGCTTAAACATTATCTCAAATAAAAAAACTTTTGTCATAATCACTTTGGTCTAAAATAAAACCAAACAAACATTATTCTAAAGAAAACAAATGACATTTTTCTCTTTAAAATGTTTGATATTATATGAATAAATGAAAAAGAAGATAGACATCATGTATTACAGAAGTATAATTAGATTTGAAGTTTTGTGTTGTTTTATTTGTTATTTTTTTATAATTAATATATAATAAATTAAAAAATATATAAATTTATGAGTCAGATGTTAACAAAAAAAACATATATATGTATTTTACAGAATACAATGATAAAAAATTTAAATAGTTAATTAGCTATAATTTTCAAATTAGAGTTTTAAAATATGTGCTTAAATATTTTAATAAAATTTTAGCTAGAACATTTTTTTCAAGCCGATCTAATCACACATATGTACTGTTCTAATTGGGTCGTTCAATCAATACGAAAAAGTAGATAATATAACATTATAGTAAAACATTAAAAATACCTTATTTTTGCCAACAATATTTAATCAACATAAAATTGACAAGATATTTCTCAAATGAAGAAGACTTTGTAATTATTTTTATAAATAAACAAAATATTTTTAATCACGTCATGAGCAAGTTTGTAAATGTCATTTTTGCATAAACGTAACAGTATTTGTGACATTAAAATAAAATAAAATAAAATAATACATTGTTTGTCTTTTATAGAAACTACACGGAAACATTAAGAGCCTGTTTGGCTGCCAAGCGAGAACGGAAATGAGTTTGGGTTCGGATCAAATTTGAATGGCCGAAACACTGTGTGCATGGGAAAAACAAAATTCACTCTGGACACAATTGCAGCCGAACAGGCCCTAAACAAAATCCGATTTATTGAGAAAAGTACAAATTATATGCACAAAAATGTAAAACCCACTTTTCAAATGAAGACTTTTTAAAAATTAGCTAAAAGCTACACGAGACCACAAAATTTTAAAATGTTCTTCCTAATGATATGAGAATTATGCATATCTCTATAAATAATATTTATACCCACATTTATTGATCATACATATTAATTGGATACAATAATTTTTAAATTATTGATAGTTTTTTAATAAAAGGCAGATGAACTGCCCGTTTCAATATATTGAAACCAAGAGGTAATTTACAAAGCAAAACAGACTATGACAATGTTCAACAGAAAATAAAAATTAAGATAGCGCAAAACACAAATGCCCTATGTTTAAGCAACCACCAAAACACAGTGATAGAAAAACTACTAATTATATCTAAGCCACTCATGGAACTATGGTATTGAACTGATCCAACAAACGGATCTAAACAAAATTTGTTGTTGTACTTCATTTTTTCATTCAACTGGAGTACCAGCTGCACCTCCAAACTATGATGAACTATTTTCATAGCCTAGCAGGTACCTCTGACTTGGGTCATCCTCAGCCGAGTCTCCTTGACATCGCACAACTTGAGAATCAGTTGGGTCCCACATTCTCAGCTGTATGGCATTGATTTCAGATGGGAGTCATTCTTCAGCAGCAAGTTTGATACGCTTATCCATATGGCCTGCCCAATATTCAAAATCAGAAATGATTAATAATATCAAATTTTGAGTTGATTTGCTGGTACCAGATTGAAAACAAATCGCATTCCAATTTTTTCAAATGGTCCACCAAACGGCACTTAAGACAACTAAAAAACCCTTTTGTTTAACCGAATTAAATTGAGCAGAAAATTAAAAAATGTCCCTGATGGAGTCCTAGTTATCAAAAACCTCTTGAAACTTGCCTAACCAAAACCAAATTTTTTGAACCTGTTGACAAAGAAGAAAGAGATGATTAGAGTTGCAGAAATGACATGTCATAACACCAGATGGTCCAGACCAACCTCTTCTAAATAAATTTTTTTTAATGAGAATCTTATTTTGTAAAAGGAGCCAAAGAAAGATTCTAATTTTAGGTGGAATAGGTAAGTCCCAAACAATGGCATATTTATTAACATTTACACTCCTAAAATTTAAAATTTTATAAATGGATCTAATAGTAAACAGACCTGAAATGTCCCATCTCCATGCTATTTTATCTAAATGATGTGTAAAACTAGAAGAACTAATTAGTAAATTATTGATAGTCCAATGAGAATTATGCATATCTCTATAGTTAATAATCATATGTACCCACATTTATTACATATTAATTGGATAAATAACTTTTAAATTATTGATACTCAAATGAGACTTCTGTATATCTCTGTAATTAATATTTATAACCACATAAAATTTTAGAATGTTTTGAGCACTTTTACTAATTAAAGGAAACGCCTGAAACCTATTTGTCATGCACCATGAGCCTAATCTGAACATCTGTAAACCTCTCATTGATTAATATATGAATAAATGTTTTTTTTTAAATAAGCATCTAGATGATTACAGGCTATAAATGCATTACTAGATGTTATTTAGCGTAAAATGTAATAATTGTTTGCAAATGTATTAGATTATATATGGTATGTAATTGTCAGTTTTGGTGATTTAATCACCTGAAATGAATTTATAATTAAATAATTGAAAGTGGGTTTGCATACAACAAGTTGTAAATGCATTTCTAGAGGTTATTCTTTGTAAAAATTGATTTATATTTTCAAAATTAATCTAATAAATATTTGTACATGTATAAGGTTATGTGTGAAGTATAACTGTCACTTTTGGTGATTTAATTACATCAAATTAGTCCACTATTATTGAAAAAAAAACTTTTGAGATGCATACAACAAGCTGTAAATACTATAGGTTAAGCTACAAATTGATTGGCACTTTTAAAATTAATATACTAAATATTTAGGGAGCGCCTAGCTGTTCCTGTAACAATCACTCATTCCGTCTTCAGTTATTAACTATTTGAGGGACCACTAACTACTTGAGACCGCCTAATATTTGAAAGATTTTACAATGACGCGTGCAAATATGGATACATAAATATTAATATATAATATATCAAGTATTTATACCTAAGATATTAAGTATTTCGAACTGTGAGGTGAGTTCTTTTATCTCTCTCATATCAGCTTTCTTTTATCTCTCTAATCACACACTCATCTGTTACACGTTTTTAGAAGTGAGTTCTTTTTCTTATTCATACATCGTCATGCAAGTATTCATACCTCGTCGAGCAAGTATACTCGTCGAGCAAATACTCGTAATGCAAGTGTAAATAGTTCATGTATCAAGTGTTTGTACCTAACCGATTCTATCAAAATTTAATTTTTTTTTCCATATGGCACTGGATAACGTTTGAAAATATTAATATCAAGTATTGTAAGTATTTATACCTCATCATGCAAGTGTAAATAGTTCATATGTCAAGTGGTTGTATCTAACAAATTCTATGAAATTTTAATTTTTTTTTCATATGGCACTGGATGATGTCTGAAAGTATTAATATCAAGTATTCATACGTCGTCATGCAAGTGTGAATAGTTTATGTATCAAGTGTTTCTATTTAACAAATTCTATCAATTTTTTTTTTCAATATATATGACACTGGATGATGTCTGAAAGTATTAATATCAAGTATTGCAAATTTATGTCTCGTCATGCAAGTGTAAAAAGTTCACGTATCAAATGTTTGTACCTAACATATTTTATCAAAAAAACATTTCATATCAAGTGTTTAAGTCGTTAATGATTTTAATTGTACTTGGAGATTGATCGGGGGATTAATGGGGGAATAAAGGTGGGGACTCAAATATTAATTTATGCATGAATTAGATTATACGCGCGTGGAGTATAACTGCAAGGTTTTAATGATTTAATAATCACCTAAAATGAGTTCAAAATTAAGAAAAAGACATTTGGAATGCATACAACAACTAGTAAAAACTTTAATAAAGGTTGTTATATATGCTGCGTGAAAATATATTTATACTTTTGAAACTGGTCTATAAATATTTGTAAGTACACGTATTAGGTAGGTTATTATTATTTAATCACTTGAAACGAGTCCATAATTAATAAAAACACATCCAGCATGCATACAAGAAGCTGTAAATGCTATAATTACTAGATATTAAGCTACGATAAAATAGATGTATGGTTTCAAAATTAATTTAATAAATATTTGTACACATATTAGGTTATATTTGGAGTATGACATTCAGGGCCTGTTCGGCTACCACGCGGGAACGGGAATGGGTTTGAGTTCGGATCCCATTTGAATGGCCAAAACACTGTGCCAAAGCCGAACAGGGCCTCAATTTTGATGATTTGCCCATCTGAACTGAGTCCAGAACTAATAAAAAAAACATCTAGCATGTATACACAAGCTATAAAACAAGTCATAAACGAATTACTATATGTATGAATCATAAAATTTGATTTGCACTTGCGAAATTGATATAATAAATATGTGCATATATTAGGTAATATGTGGTGTATTATTGTCAGTTTTGGTGATTTAATAACTTAAAATGAGCCTAGAATTAATAATAAAACATCTAGCATGCGTATAACAAGACTTGAAATGCTTTATTAGATGTTAAACTGCCTAAAAATTGATTTAGTAAAAATTTGTAAACGTGATGTGGGTTATATATAGAATATAAATGCCAGTTTTTGACATCAAATCACTTGAAATGAGTCACAAATTAATAAGAAAACTATTTAGCATGCATACCAGAAGCTATAAATGTTTTACTAGATTGATTAAGCTGCGTAAAAAGTATACTTATACTTTCAAATTGGCGGTTTTGGAGAAAATTAAAAATTTACTTGCTTTTTGGAATAAAAAATGTATTAGGTTTGATTATGCTTATTATTATTATTTTGTGCCGATGGTTCATGTTAATCCGAGATAAGTTCTATATCACAATATTTTTTTTTTAGTAAAAATTGGAGTTCAACCACACCCCCATATCACAAACATTTTGTGGTAAGCTTGCGACTCTATTGATTACGCTTAATTGGGATCAAGTAACAAAAAGCAATGCGAAATATCATCTCTATTTATTAATAAATTTAACTTTTGCCGCACTCAAAAGGATCAGAAAAATTTCATATAATATTATACTGGCCCTTCCATTACACGCCTGTCAATTGAAAACAACGCGGTCAAACATTCTTTCCGTGACATGCATCAAGAGGAGAGTGATAGATTTCTGTTCTGGAATCATGCTCTGCTATGTTTAAAATTCATCTAATTTTCGCCAAGTAGAACCAATTCACAGGACAGGAAACATATTCAACTTTCAGCAAATAAAAAAGCACTTGAAAGAACCAGAATAAGGTATCTGGATAATATTTGGTTTCGACAAACAACATTTCTGTGCAAAAGAATCATGCAATTTTGCAGTGTACATCTAAAGTTTCTAGGTGAAAGCGGAGAGAAAAAAAAAATGATCAGAAGACTTTCAAACTATGGGATCAAAAACCGTTAAGGATCAATCATATAAATTTTTTATGTTGTGTATGGGATCAATTTTATAGTACCCATAGCATTTTACTCTAAACTATGTAGATAATCATGTATAAGTATAGAAATTTTGAAAATGAATTGGTGTCGATTGGATCTGCCCCTGATCACAGATCATGTGAGAATCCATATTGTTAACACCAGAATTAGAAACAATTTGATGATGTAGTTACCTCGAGATTTGTGTCTAATATATTTTCAAATGCACAGTTACACGCTGCAAAGAAAAGAAGAATCCTATTAATCCAATTAATCCTCTTCGTCGGCATCAGCATCGGTGCCCTCATAATCGATCTCTTCCTCGTCATCACCGTCCTCTTCACGGTACTCCTTGTCGTCATCATCTAATACATCTTCGTCTTCTTCATCTGCATTTATGCCTTCATTGCCACCTCCGGTTACCTGGAAACCATCAAACAGGTTATATATAAATGCCATATTACTTGGTATAGGTTTACTTAGTCTTAGGCCAAGGGTTACACAGTTTAAACTTTAAAGCCTTAAAAAGCAACCTCCTAAAGCTAAGTTCATTTTAGCCAAGATAGTTTGTCTATGTTTTCAAGTATGAATAGAAAAAAATAAAAATATTAAATGTAGTATACCTCTTCCCCTTCCCCTTCTCCATACAAGCCCGTTGCATCAACCTCCTAAACAGTTATGATGCATTTAGGGAAAACACAGAAAAGTAATAAATCACCTAGATGGACAAATATTTGAATAGAAAAGAAGTTGACAAACAATATATGAGAAGAGTAAAACAAACATTTTGAAGGTGTTTGAGAGGGTTTGGCCACAGATCATCCCTTATAATTTCAGCAATCTACACACAAAATTCAGAAGTAAAACAGATTTTACAAAAAACATTGAAATATTACAATGGCCTTTTCATTAATGTCCGTACATACCTCATCCACCCGTCCGTCACTCCACACAACCTCACTAAACCAAGTGAAGAAACTGCATTCGAAAAAAGAAAAATATGGTCAACAATGTCAAGACAGAGTTATACTAATTCAGATTAATAAATAATAACAATAAACTACAGACCTTTCAGAGGTATAGGGCCTCTTTGCTCCCTTCTCATGCCGATCACCATCAGTAATACCCTGAATAAATAACTCAGTTGGATTTTTTTTTCAAAAAAACTTAGCAGAGGCTGCAACTCAGTTGGATTTATTATATTAAAAATACAAACTAACAAATTTAGAAATAATAAGCAAAATAAAATTTCTAGATAGGTACCGACCTTTCCCTCCTTCCACTTGATTGGCTCACACATTATACTAAGATCTCCTACTTCATCGAAGCAATAGGTCTTTGTAAGCTTTTCGTCTTCAAAATACGGGTTGGGAGAGAAATTCTATAAAATAAGGAGAAAAATATTATATTAGGTAAAAACAAAAAAAAGGACTACAGATTGGGCGGTATAAGAAAAGAGAAAAAGACCGACTTACCAAGATGATTGAGTAGCCTGACTTCAAGTCTTTGGCCTCTTCCAGTTCTAGTGAGACCATGTGCTTTAGTATCTGCAAAAAAATGTAAATTATTTAAAAAAAAAAAAATCACAATTTTAGGAAGCATTATAACATAGACCATAGACTAACAAGTACCTTTTCATCCTCTTTGCTTACAAATTCTCCAAGAACAGGATGGCTAAGAAACTGCATAACAAGAAGCAACACAATAAAAATCTAAATATAATTAATTAATCCTGAAGGCTGAGAAAAAACTAATTACAGCACCAACCCTGAAGCATCCGACTCTTTATTTCTAGTACTATTTAATTTAACTATAAAAAAAGTGTTAAATATACAAGGAGTAACTGAGTAATGCTAAATATGATCTTGGAAAAAATACACAATCAATCTTGCAAAGATTGCTATTGAATCCCAAATTGCAAAGCCAAAATTGCTCAAATTGACAAAAAAAAAAACTCATCAGCTCATAGCAAAGTTGTAATTCTGGTGGGAAAAGGCAGACAAACTTCTTACAATTACTATCTTTCCTAAACAAGTATATATTTTTTAATAGATAAATGAAGATGAAATCTATTTACCGCAATTAGCCAGAAATCTCGGATTGATCCAATAACTTCATTTCTCCTAGAAAAGACAGGTTTGCGTAGCTCATTGAATTTTTTTTCCACCTCCAAAACTTCATAAATTGCCTTGGCATTTATCTATTTACACAACACAAGAATGACAATTCCGTATTGTAAGTGAATGTTTTTTGCTAATATTAAAAAAAATAATATCAAAGATAAAGGGTCATGGAATATCCATCAGTGTGCCACTATATAAAACAGTTAAATAGAGATTTGCCATTGTATGGCTCATCTATATTCCACCCTTGTGTTACTACAGAATACACCTGAATATGGAAAAAAAATAAGAATTAAGAGAAATATTTTTATTAAATACAAAAATTAGTACAAGCTATGATAAAAAATGTAAATAAACCGAAAAACTTCCTCAGAACTATAATCTAGCTACTGTATCTGAATATATATAGTATATTGCAAATTCAGTTAGTAAAAAGTTCATGCATGAAAATGCTTCTTTTACCATATGAGGATACGGGATACCTCAAATTTGGGGGAACTTAAGGGCATGTTCGGCTGCCACTGTGCCTGTGGGAAAAAAGAATTCACTCTGAGTGAATTTTTTTTTTCCCACGACACAGTGTTTCGACCATTCAAATTGGACCCGAACCCAAGCCCATTCCCGTTCCCGCTTGGCAGCCGAACAGGCCCTAAGAGAAAGAAGCATATATGTTTCTTTTTGGTTGAGTGTAGAATTAACTAAAGGAATTTTAAGATCGCAAATAATTGTATAACTTTATAATTTGAAGTCAACAGCATCCGAAATTAACGTGTGCAAAATCAACATCGTTTTCAAAATAGAAGTTACTATTATTTTCCAATTACAGAAGTTTGAAAGTGCGAAAAAGGAACACCCATAGTTTTAGTAACGGCCTAACTAACAACAAAACTGACTATTATTTATTCGACAAATTACAATTCGGATAAAACGAAAAAAAAATTCTGATGTAACAAATGCTTAAATTAAATGTCACTCAAAACTCATACAAGCTAGCACAGCATTCGATGACAAAATTAGCACAAGGTCTCACTAGAAATAAGTTAAAGTGACTATTATACATGCCACATGAGCAAGAATTTTTCCATACTATAACAATTATCATGCAAAACACCAACTACAAGCTAAACAAATAAATCACCATGAACTAAACCCACAGGCACCTATCTCTAAAACAACAATTCAACTGTTGATTAAATTCACAAAAAATAAGAAAAATTCAGCATAATTCATACCGCTTCGAGTTCATCTTGAATTACTTGGAGTTTTTCAATGGAATCCACGAGCTCTTGACTAGCTTTCGGCGATCCTCCCTCCTCACCTGGCTCCACCACCTTCACCTTCTTTTCCTCGGCGCCACCCATTGCCGCACCGAACTCTAACCCTAATTCTCAGATCAGATCGATTGGTGCGCGTGCTTGCGAGCTTACCGAAGGAAGTGTGCCTCCACTGTTTGTATTAGTGATAGATAGAATTGGGTTTTCTGATGCCAGAGAAAATGCTACTTATTTATACTACCTCAGACCTAACAAATTTCTCAAAACACCTGTTCCACCAGTTAATCCTAATTCGGCAGTAGTGTATATAATTGGAGTTTACGGAGATGAGTGTAGACCAGGCGTTGCCGAAATAATTTGAAAGCTCGTGGTTTGTGATTTGTAGATTATTATCGGAAAGCGCACCAGTTCCACTGGATAAACTGAGTTACAATCCTGACCGTTGATCATTGAAGAAAAGTGATTGGCCAATTGGCCGTAATCCCATAACCGAGGGAAGGTGGGCCCACGTGAGGGGTATTATTCGCGTGTCCCCCTGGTTGGCGGCACTGACTCACTGTGGCAATGAGGCGTTTTTAAAAAAACATTTTAAAACCCTAACCCTAGAATCCGAATCCGGGGCCGGGGGCGAATATTGCGGTGAATCTGGGTCGTTAAGGTGAATCTTTGTTTGGATTTAGTGGATACCATCAGCCTATGTTTGGGCTTGGATTTCTGCAAAGAAGACATACAGTACGAGTAGAACTAAGGTGTTCTTAAGCTCACTAAGCCTCTTTGTGAGCTTATCTTATCGGATTGACTTCAAACGCTGCATTTAAATCATTAAAACCATTCTACTTCACGAGTGATGCATTTACATGTCAAATTTATAATTTTTCGAACTAGTTTAGTATAAAGTCAAATATTAGTTCATTAAAATTAACTTATAAATATTTTTTTTTACTGCTTGACTTCATACTAAATTAGCTCAAAAATTTTAAAATTTGATATGTAAACGTATCACTAATGAAGTAGATCGGTTCAAGAGTTTGAATGCGTCGTTTAAAGTTAGATTTTTGAGTTAAGCTCACAAAAAGACTTGGTGAGCTTAAGAACACCTTAGTTCTACTCCATACAGTACAGCCCCATAAGCACAGGATTTTTTATGAATACTTTGTTTCAGCCCGTCTATGATCTTGAAAACATGAAAAATATGCAAGTGAAATGACAAATATGTACAAATCTTTTGTATTTTTTGGTGACATATTGAAGCCTGTAATTGGTGGAAAAAGAAAAGAAATTCAAACTCAGCACTCAGCAGGTAAAGTCTCAGCACAAGAAGAGAAGTTGCTATGGCTTCTAGACAGCATAAAGACGAAATTTGTAACAGCTTTTTTTTTTCATTTAAAATAGCTTACTTGGATATATTAGACCTCAGAAAATTGGTTTAATTATTATATGCAAAGGAAGTTAAAAACAATGATAGCATCTACACCTGCTTTTTAAATTAAAAAAAAAATCTACACCTGCTTTCTCATGAATTCACATCACCCCCGGTACCGTAATAGGGAATCTTTTACAATTACTTGATCTGGATCGTTCTTTTTAACTTGGCACGAATCTCAAAGCCCAATAATACTGCTCCCTCCGTCAGCCCGAATCCCAAACCGGCTGGGAGTTAATCTCAAACCGTAAAATGAAGAAATCTTTTACGGTACCGGAGAGATATTTGCCCCTTTCTCATGCTGTACCACGGTGGAGTTACAATTATTTCGGAATCTATTTAGAATATAGGGAGGTCTGCTTTGAGATTCCTGTTAGATTAAAACAGACAACTCAGATCTCATTCTACACGTCAGGTATTGCACTGAATCTGAATTCTTCTTATTTTGTATTTTAAATAAGACAGTAGTGATGATTAATGAATGCTGATGTGAAATCATTATTGTACCTGATCTACTTAAAATTGATATAAAGGTGATTTGTTTGCATTGGTCAGGACAGTACCATTACCATAACAGCAATTATTACTGAACTACCAGTAGAGAAAAAAAAAATTGTAAGAAAAACAGCAATTATTACTTCCATAATTGATAATTGATCCTCTCAGCCTTTCTAGAATTTTTATAGCAAGATATTTTAGGCAAGTCAAAGATATTAGCATTCAACAAGACATCAATACCATTACCATAACTGATTTGGGTGTAATTCTTGGGTACATCAAATTTTATGATGCACCAAATCAGTCTTTTAATCCAAAGATTATAATTTCAACAAATCAGAAGACAGATTAGACAAGAGAACAATTTTCTGAACTAATTGGTATAATGATCATCCTGCCTTTCTATGATGATCCAAGATTTACTCACAAATAATTCTCATATACACTTTAGGTATATAAAGTTTTAAATGCACCATCTTCATTCACTGTCTTGTCATAATCAAACCCCCAGAAACTATTAGACCCAAAAATTGATAATGAATCCAATTTGCTTAAATACAAACAAAGTAGAACTAAGTATACCGTGAAATAATATTACCACAGAGATCAATTTCATTTGTATCACAAATTATGTACACTGTGGAAATCAAAACTGTACCATGGGAAGAAAACAGATTAAATCATAATCCCAAAGAATTCTTCAATAAAATCCCATGTATACAATTTTTCATTAATAAGCGGATCACGAACTACCTGATAATACGGACCCATTAACTCATAAGCACATAGTACACTATTATTAGTTCACTGATCGAAATCTCAGTAATATACAAGGACAGGAAAGAATAACTGGAAAAATTTTACTTTCCCAGATAAAAAAAGGGGAAACCTTCAATCCATTTTCACAGGCCGTGCCTCTAACCCGCCTTCTTTCCTCGTCTCTAGTGTATACGGCATATACGTGCCGAGTATCTTATCCCACATGACAAAAAACGGCTGAGAGAAATTATATTTACTTCCGTAGAGTTGGTGGTGTATGTCATGATATGCACTGTTATTTTGAAAGAATAAATGTAGTACATTTCCAGGTAACCATAGCCCACAGTGGTCGTCTACAGTTTTTACTGTGGCAAAAGAGAAGAAGTAGATGCCGGTGCGTGGGGTCATGCCAGACACAAGGAAAGAGAGGGCCCCACCGACAGTGTCTAGAAGGAGGCCTTCGAGGGGGTGGTTGTAAAGCGCACCAAAGGCGTATGGTACCACTAGAGTGTGGTGCTTTGAGTGGATATGCTTGTATAGGAATTTGTTAATGTGCATGTACCGGTGAATGAAATACTGCCAGGTGTCCATCACCAGCATGGCAACGATTAATTGAAGGATCATAACACCAGTCGAGGGTTGTGACAGTGCTGTACCAGTCTCGTCACCTATTATCTAATTTTGGAAAAAGGGGGCAATGAGGAGCACAGTTAGCGCTATATGTTGTAAATAAACTATGGTTGAAGTTCATCTCTAATTCCATTTCATACACACTAAGTTAGTATAAGTAAAACTCTCATGATTACCCTTCTAATTTAGTTCATTTATTTGTTAGGGTTAGTTCATCCACGTTTTTTTAATAAAAAAGTGTTTTACCAAGGTTACTACAAGTCCAATTGCCTACATGCAACAATCGATTACTCCTCGCTATACCTGGTAAAAGTACCCGTACTGGTACTGTAAAGTAGCATAACGGTAATGGCACAAACTTATAATTCTTCCCATATTTAAATTTTCGAAATGATTTTGTTCAAAGTGCCCTTTCCAATTTCAAGAGAGCAAACTGTAAGTTCATAATTTAAAATTAATTTAAAAAAGAAAATTGCATATACCTTGAATAAGAGAAGAGCAATGGCAACCTGAAAGGCTTGCTGTACAAGAACCCCTTTGACCACAGTACGCTTCGAAACGACATTTTTCACATATTCTTCCCCTTTTGGATGCAATCGGTACTCATCCCATCCATCCAGTAACATATACATACCAGAATATAACCAATAGACCGCAATTGGTACAAAGGTGCCCAATATTTCATCCGAGATTTCGATCAAGGCCATCCCTAATCGCCTCAATCAGCGATGCCCCTTCGAAATAATCCTGGAAAAGAAGATATTTTAATGACAAATTAGGTGCGTGTTTAGCGGTTGAAAGATTTTCTAATTATAGAAAAAGGAAGGAGGTCCTAAACAAAGAAATGTTTCATGCTTAAATTCTTTCTGATCAGGAAATGAAATGAACTGTCTTAACATGTGAATTTAGAGGAGAAAGATAGGGACAATCAAGTCAATTGTATAGAACTCGTGATTAAATTAGAAAAGGATAACGTTTATAATAATTTTAGAATTCATTGACAAAAAATATTCCAAAGAAATGCCAACCCAAATCAATAATTTCAAGCATGTGAAGTCCCAACAACCAACAGTACAAACTGGAAAGTTCCATAAATGCCCATCATGTCTTTTCAGATTCTCCAAATTTCACCGGAAAGGGATAAAAAAAAAGTTATTTTGTGACGAAAATATGAAATAGATGATACCTGGCCTTCACCTTCACTGTATCCAGAGGAGATCTTGAATAGGTTTTAGCGAAGGTAAACTGCTACGTTGCACAAGTATAGCCGCGAAGAAAATAAGGTCTCAAGAGAGAGAGAGAGAGAGAGAGAGAAACGAAAGGAGAGAAAGGGACGGAGAAGAAAAGTAAAGCTGCGACCAATTAAAATCAACAGCGATTAAATAGTTAGCGAGAGAGAGAGAGAGAGAGAGAGAGAGAGAGGCGGGCGAGACCAGGTGACCTTACTGCTTTGCTCGATTGTTCTTTACACCGTTGGCGATATTTATCTATTCATATTTTTTTTCTTTGCTAAACGCTGGTGAATCTGGTGATATTTTTGACTTGGCTTCTGCGTTACTCGGCTCGAGTTGTTGGACCACTTGAATTTGTTTCTTGGAACAAACACTTGTAAGGCTACAGACATTTGTTCAAGGTTTTTATTCGTCCAATTTGTTGATTCGGGTTTTTCCTAGTGGCGTAGAGATCGTAAGTTGGGCTTTATGGCCTTCTAGAAAGCCCAGGAAACACTTTTTGGGCTAATTCAAGCCGAATCTTCTATTTTTCTTTTTCTCCTTCCTCTTTTAAAAAGTAAAGGAACCCTTTCAGGCTGTATATTTCTTCAAACAAATTTTTTATTTCGGATCTGACTTGATTACAATCGAAATCAACGGGCAATTAATCGGTCGCTATGGAATTTTAATCATAGTACTGAGGTTGTTCGGTAGAGCTCACCATGATGTTAATTTTTAGTTTTAATTAGTGCTAAGGAATCGGTATTCGGTAAAATAAAATTAAAAAAAATGATTTTAAGGAGACTTAATCTAAGAAAAATAGTGTCTTCAGAATTCTTACCGAATAAAATTAAAAAAAATGATTTTAAGGAGACTTAATTTAAGAAAAATAGTGTCTTCAGAATTTGGACAAGAGGAGTTTTAAACTTAAGAATTTAGAAAAAAGAGTAAAAGTTAATATCTATTAAGGAGATGTTGCTCAAACGAATTACAATCTAGAGAGCCTAATGGAGATTTAAGGAGTGTTAAAAATAGATCGACAAACACCCACAACATAAACACAGTTGGTAAGAACCAAAAGTGTCCAATGCCTGTCTAGTAGGGCTGAAAACGGAGCGGATTCGGAGCGGATAATGCTAATATCATATACCCATCCACATTTCAATGAGCGGATATGAATACGGATACGGATAGTAAACGGATATCAAAATGAAAAATCAAATCCACCTTAAACGGATACGGATACGGAGCGGATAATCGACGAATACAGATTCGAATACTGATACAAAACGAATAATTGTCGGATAATTGAGTTATATAAACTTTAAAATACAAATACTAATTAACAAAATTGAAATATAAAAACTATCATTTTTAGCATGCATATACGACTTTTAATTTGCAAAATGATAGTGCAATTAATTATACCACTATTGATGAACAAAACATAACATTTTTTAGCTACAAAATAATAGAAACTAGTATAGATAAACTGTATCACTTTATGCACAAAAAACTATAGTTCTGCAATAAAGGACACTAAGACATCATTCGCCACAAAATTTGAAGCATCGTCCACTCTACTCATGGCATCAAAGGATTTGATGAAGTTCCTATTGGAAAAAAAAAAAACACAATAAACAACATTAAAATATCAGCAACCATGAAGTACTGTACCAACAACTGGTACATAAAATTTACTTGTGCACCCTTATAAAATTTACTTGATCCTTATAAAATTCAACTGAATAAGGATTGGTACTTCCTTTTTTCTATTTAAGTATCAAAGTATTGTACCTACAACTGGTACATAACTTGTACATAAAATTTACATGCACATACCCATAGATTAGTGATCATCTATTATGACTTGTGAACACTAAGCTATCAAAATTTAACTCACTTCCACCTGAGCTAATCTAGTCTATCATGCAATACATTCCATAGGTATATATGAAGCCATTATTATTTTTTTCCTTTTTCATGAGTGTTTTACAACCTTGTTAAGTTTTATGACTTATTCTAGATAGTAACCTACACCTCCAGAATTTGAGAAAAGGCTTCTAGAGAGAATTTGCAACTTCTATCTTATCACGATCTGGACATTCTGGTACCGGGTATTGTGCCACTTCTATCTTACCATATGTATAGTGAAAATTTTGCAAATGTCAGTGAGATCAGGTATTGTGCAATGACAAGAAAAGAAAACTTTACTGGTACCGGGTACTTCGGTACAGAAAACATGGTACTGGTAGAGAGATGTGTAAGAAAGGTGGGGAAGTTAACAGTGGGATCAAGGGTACAGGAAAGAAGTTGTTACCTTGTTGTGCTCTTGTAAATGCGGTACTCCTCTATAGCACTGTATCTTTTATCTGCCGATTCCTGGTTTGAGTTGAATAATTTAAGTAACAAGTATATAAATTGATACAACAGGTGTTGCATGTTATCTCTAAAGATAATTAATTTATTAATCAGAGGCTCCATCTATTGTTAATTTACCACCTTTTAGCTTGCCGCTCCATTTTGATCAAGATTGTTGCTGCTTCATTTCAATTAATTTATACAACAGGTGTTGCTACGTACTAAATTTTGAGTTGGATGCTTTTTTAAAGAAATTCAAGAATCTAAGTTTATATAATATAGGCAAAGCAGCGCAGCTCGCTAATCAATACAGAAATTATGCAATTTTTCAACAATTTAATTTCATTCAACCCCGATCAGTTCCCCCTAATTTCAATTAGCAAACGGTAGACAAGAGAGTACGCAATAGAGTACCAATTTACCTAGAATTTGCTAAATTTCACTGTGTTTTGAGCGATAGGGTATCAACGAAGCGGAGAGATGCGCGAGCGGGTTTTGAGACAGGCAAAGCCCCTTCTTTTTCCCACTAATTTCAGCACCTCGGCCAAGCGAAACCCTTCTTTTTAAGAAAGAGAAAGTGTACAAGAGGAGAGGAGAGGAGGGGCAAACCTAAGAAAGTGTAATTGGTGCTTGGACGGGAGAGAAGAACGATGGGACAGGTAGGGCACGGAAGAGAAAGGGTGAAAAGAGAGCGGGATTAAAGAAAGAAGAGTGGGAATTAGAAGGTCCGGATCAGAATTCAACGATATATCCCACAACGGTAGAGTAAATAAATCCAGCGCTGATATATACTGAGCTTTTCCATATCAAACTAAAATGAATCGGATACATGCGGATATCCGCTCCGTTTAGGATTTGTTGATTTTATCCGAATCCGTATCCGGAACAATTATGCATACACAGTAATTATCCGAATCCGTATCCGGAATTATCCGGATCCGTTTAATCCGGATACGGATATTGCTCGGATTCAGAGCGGATTCGAAGCGGATTATCCGGCTCCGTTTTCAGCCCTACTGTCTAGAGTCGTCTAATTCACATTAAAATTTGTGTGCCCCACTTCAAAATTCGTGCAGATCAAATTTTCGTAAATTTAAATACAAATTAGATGACTCTAACTAAACATAGACTGTTTAGTCCGATACCCGTCAGAGGCCGAAATTTTTAATTATATCATCTTTAAAAAAAATAAACCAAAACACCTCCAAATCTGGATCTTCTAGAACTACCTAGGCCACAAAACACCGGTACAGCCCCATTTAAGGGGGACCGCAGAACACCGGTGTGGTCCAGCTAGGGGCCGCACAATGCCCCTGCGGCCCCAATTTTTTTTTCAGAAAGGTTTTTTATTTGATTAGAGTTTTGTTTTTAAAGTTGTTTTATTTGTTTGGTTTTTGTTTTAAATATTTTTCAATCTAAATTTTTTTTCGTTTGTCCGATCAAATATAAAATAGCCATAATAATAAATATAAATAACCAATAATAATCTAAAAATAAATGTAAAGAAGCCAACAATAGAACAATATAATGCTAATGTTCTCACGAGTACAATAAAAATACGTCTAATAAATCTAAAATAATCAATGTTCTTACAAATACAATTAAAACATTGATTTAGCTCCTCGATAAACATCAAATCCATTGATTGGGTCTCAACTTGCAAATTTTTAAATAATGACTATTAAATCTGATTGTTTCAATAAATTTTTAAAAATTGGAATTGAATAGTAAAAAAATTAACTACCTCATGCATTACGAGCAGCTCTATTCTGTCGCTCCTGTGTATCTCGGCCAGCTTGGTATCCTCTTCTTCTATTATTTAGTACGTCCATCCACATCGGAATCCTGTTGTGTCGTTTTCTACCCAAAGAAACATATTTTATTTCTGGAACAAGAACAGGGCCCTCGTGTTCAGGCCATTCTGACTGATTTTCATACACATGCCATTCAACCTTTCATGTGTTGATCAGTGTCTGGATGTGATAGTAGTGACTTACAAAGCTGCCAGGATCAATGCCTCGGAGACGGCATACGGACATAATATGATAACACGGTATTCTGTCTAATTGAGGCTTTTAGCACGTGCATTCCACCGTGTTATCATCCCTGATAACCACCGTGTATTTGAAATTGGCCTTGGTAAACCGGCCAGAATCATCAGGCAGGAAAGCGTGAACTCTCTCTTATGTGTAGGTTATCTCGAACTCGTTGTAGTTGCCAAAGCCCCTAAGCATCTATAGTATTGGACCTCTCGAACTGTTTGTAAATAAGCTACGAACAATTAAAAAAAACAATACTCAATTTCATCCCTAAATAATCAGTACCCGACAATACCGGAATCACAGTAACATGTCTGATACTATAATAAACTCCATTATGACATGTTAAAACATCACCACCATTATAAATGAATATCATAAGAGTCATTTTGAATCCAATATACAAGAAACCTAAAATTAAAAATTAACTTATTGAAAATAAAAAAAATATAAAAAAGTAGAAAAAAAAAAAACTTAGAGCTTCTACATTCCAGCAACTCAAATGAGTTTCTAAATAACTGTTAACTATTTTTTAGAAATTATGTTCTCTAAAGTTTCTAACTCTCACATCCCTGAAATTAATTTTAGAGTTTCTATTAAGCCACTCAGCAATAAATTAAAAATGAGAAATAATTTGAGCTAATCATTTGACTAAGGTGGAGTTTATAAACAATTTCTTAATAAGAAAATTTCCTGCATAGTTTCTAAATAAGAAACTCTTCCACATCTCTAAAATTGGATTAAAAACTGCCACATCAGATTAGAAACTCTCATAATACCAGTGATGTAGATGCTCTTACAGATCAAAAGCTGTTGTCCAGGAGAGAGACCGAGTGAGAGTGACAAATAATTTCTCTCCTGGGATTTTAAAAAAAGAGACCACAGACCCATTGGGCAGCCCAAGGGCCGCACTGCTGTTCTACTGCCTGAGTAGTTTTGAAAAAACCTAGATTTGGAGGTGTTTTGGTTTATTTTTTTTTTTAAGATTGTATAATTAAAAATTTGATGCCGCCCCCCTTCTTCCCTCTTGGTGCCCGCTATGGATTGCTACGTGCATAGCACATTATATGATTGTACTAGATACGGCTTTAGTAGGCTTATTTTATACCTTTCATTTAATTCATTATTCACCAACTGACCAACGCCAGAAATCACCAACAACAATCCCAATTTTCAGCACTAGAATAATTAACTATAAGCTAGCAACGAGTTTCTCATTTTCCTTTTTTTTTATCTTTTTTTTTCCCGTGGAAACAATATGATACATTTAAAATGTAAAAATAAAAATAGAGCAATTACAAACCATGCTACCGAAACAGAATCTACGGGGGCATGAGCACTTTTGCCATTGCCCCCACCCCATCCCTCCAACTCTTCTTATTTTAAAACCTTTCAGAGGAAAAGCAAGAACAAAAAATTTAGAGGCCAAAGTTGCACAGCTGAAGGAATTCCATGTCAGAGTCAACATATTTAGTCCAGAGTTGCTTGTACTGGTTCATGGCCACATCTAACCATGGTTTCATGTTACCGTTGAAATGTAGAACAGCCGCTTTTCGGATTTCTTCAGGGCTGATACTCGGGTTGTAACCGAGTCCCATTACATGCCATGATTTTTCAAGAGGTTTTGTGTGGTGTAGAAAGTCATTAAACCAGCTGGGAGAACAGTACCAGGTCTCCATAGTAATCCATCTTCATTCTGGAGATCAGTAAAGAAGTAAATTAAAATATCATGCTGTTTTGTATTTTAACCTAACACTTAAATTATGCTTTGGTTTTTATAGCTTAATGAGGTATCAGGAATAGTGATGACTAATGTCAAAGATTCTTTTTTTAATTTTTGCAGCATACAGTTAGGCCCAAAACCAATTAGGTATTAGGCAATTTTATTTAGAGGAGGGTTCAAATGCCTCCCCACATGCCACATTATATTATATTTTATAATGATTACAGATCTCGTCTGACTAGGTCAACTTAAGCACTGATATCAAGTTCTGTCAAAAGCAATAATTTGTCTTTTCCTCCATGAAAAGAAAAATAATAAAAACTTAAAAAAAAAAAATAATGCATACCATTCCTGATACTGATGAAACTGCTCGGTGCAGTGCTCAGTCCTCCATGATTGCAGATCAAACACATTAACCCCATAAGCCCAGCACAAGCCCTCGGCTAAACCTCTCTTTAACCACCTGATTAGTGAAATT
>JAJGRW010000486.1:448647-483963 GCA_025461045.1 Carex parvula | reverse complement strand
TAGCAAATATAATTTCATATAGAAAAAAAAAACACAAATCACATCTAACGGTTTTATTTTTCGACATGATACGAGTTTTCTGTCTTTCTAGTTAGCTTGTGTTTCCTCACAAGCCCACAGTGTAGCATTTGATTTTTGCCATGGTACGGTTTTATCTGTCTTCTAGGCTTTTAATCTTCTTCTTTTTCCTTTGGCATGGTACGAATTGGATAGGCTTTTAAAAGCAAAACCACAACAGCATATAGTTGTATTTTCTGAGACGATTAAAATTTACCATGGTTAGCCAGAATGCTTGGATTAAGAACTATTTTAAAGAAAGAAGGCCTACAAAAGGGAGTTAAATCAAACACAGCTACTATTGAAATTCCATTCCAATGATATTAACAGAAGGCAAAATCGGATGCACATTGAGTTTTGTAGTTGCTGTTTGTTGTTGTTTTTTTCTTTTCTGAGTCTTTAGTTTTAGAGGCTGAACTCTCATGTTGTAAAAAAAATTACATTTTGTAAACTTGGTTGCCACTACCAAGTAATTTAAATATATATATATATATATATATATATATATATATATATATAGGGGCTGGATACTATGCTTATATAAGCATATGCCCACATATGCTTATAACTCATTTTTGCGTTTTCAATGTTCAAATGGTCGATCCGACCGTTCATCTTGTTCTCCATATTAATATGTGCTTGGAGACCAAATTTTACATTTTTCTGAATTTTTTTATTATTTATTAAGCCACTTTGAAAATTGCTGATCTGGGTGAACAGTTAAAACAGTGTTTCCAAAATTCTGGACCATATGATCAGCAATTTTCAAAGTGGCTTAATAAATAGTAATAAAAATTCAGAAAAATGTAAAATTTGATCTCCAAGCACATATTAATATGGAGACAGATGAACGGTCGGATCGACCATTTGAATATTGGAAACGCAAAAATGCTCATTTAAACATATGTGGGCATATGTTTATATAAGCATAATAGCCAAGCACTATATAATATATATATATATAATATATATATATATATATAGAGTAGAACTAGGGTGCTCCTAAGCTCACCAAGCCCTTCCGTGAGCGCGACTAAAACCTATCAAATTGACTTCAAACGACATTTTCAAACCGTTAGATGTTCAATCTATTAAAATGTGCTTGGAGACCAAATTTAATTTTTTGGAATTTTTTACTATTATTAAGAGGGTTTGAAAATCGCTGTTTTCCATGGTGCAGAATTTTAATAAAAACAGCGATTTTCAAACCATCTAATAAATAGTAAAAAAATTCTAAAAAATGTAAAATTGGTCCAAGCACATTTTAATATAGATTGAACATCTAACGGTTTGAAAATGTCGTTTGAAGTCAATTCGATGGTTTAGAGTGGCGCTCACGGCGGGCTTGTGAGCTTAGGAGCACCCTAGTTCACTCTATATATATATATATATATATATATATATGAGGAGGGTTCAAATGCCTCCACCATGCCTTCATTTTTAGAAACTTTAATAACTCAAAATTTAAAACTTAAAATCAAAATAAAACCGTTGGATATGATCTAAATCATTTTATCTATACGTGTAAAAAATTATGACATTTCAATTTTGTTTTGGTTGTCACAAGAGCTTGTAAAAAAACATATAATGTGGATAATTTCTAGACGTTGAATTTTCAATTTATTGATTCACATAAAACAAAATCAAAATGTGATAATTTTTTATGAGCACATAGATAAAATGATGTAGATCATATCCAACGGTTTTATTTTGACTTTTAAGTTTTAACTTTTCAGTTATTAAAGTTTTTAAAAATGGAGGCATGATGGAGGCATGAAAAATGAGGCATTTGAACCCTCCATATATATATAATATTATATATATATATATATTATATTATATATATAGAGTCCGGCTACTATAACACTAGTGTCATTCCAAAGAAATAACACCACATATTATACCATTATCTGCTTTAATATTCGTGCAAAACACTAGTGTCTTTTCAGACTATCTTGTACACGAATATTAAAGCAGATCCAATGGTTTAAGATGTGGTGTTATTTAATTTGGAATGACACTAGTGTTATAGTAGCCGGACTCATATATATATATATATATATATATATATATATAGAGTAGGCTACGGTGCTTTGCAAAGTAAACCACCGTTTACTTCGGGCTACTTTTAGATTTTGAAAATCCAAACAACCGATCCGAACCGTTCAACATGTTCTAAACATTGAAATGTGCTTGGAGACCAAATTTTACATTTTTTGGAATTTTTTTACTATTTATTAAGCCACTTTGAAAGTTTCTGATCCGGTGGTTCAGAAAATTTTACTGTTTTTTACAGTTTACCATCGGATCAGCGATTTTCAAAGTGGCTTAATAAATAGCAAAAAAATTCCAAAAAATGTAAAATTTGGTCTCCAAGCACATTTCAATGTTTAGAACATGTTGAACGGTTCGGATCGGTTGTTTGAATTTTCAAAATCTAAAAAGTAACCCGAAGTAAAGAGGGTGGTTTACTTTGCAAAGCACCGTAGCCTTACTCTATATATATATATATGAGATGGGCTATTGTGCTTTGCAAAGTAAAACCCCCTCTTTACTTCGGGTCATATTTTCATTTTTGAAAATCCAAACAACCGATCCGAACTGTTCAACATGTTCTAAATATTGAAATGTGCTTGCAGACTAAATTTTACATTTTTTGGAATTTTTTTACTATTTATTAAGCCACTTTGAAAATCGCTGAACCACTGTAAACAGTAAAAAAACAGTAAAATTTTCTGGACCACCGGATCAGCGATTTTCAAAGTGGCTTAATAAATAGTAAAAAAATTCCAAAAAATGTAAAATTTAGTCTGCAAGCACATTTCAATATTTAGAACATGTTGAATGGTTCGGATCGGTTGTTTGGATTTTCAAAAATGAAAATATGACCGAAGTAAAGAGGAGTTTTACTTTCAAAGCACAATAGCCCATCTCTCTATATATATATATTAACAGAAGGATTTTAGTAAAACTAAATTCCAAACACATCATAATTAAAAAAATGTAAACAAATTCCAGTAAAATTCCCTCTAGAAAATATACGCAAAGTTCTTTTTTTTTTTCTTAAGAAGAAGAATAGTGGTCAATGACCACCTGTTTACATTAACAAAAAATTAAAATTAAAGCCACTACTACCAGAGCCAAAACGATATCCGCCTTGGTGATCTAACTAGACCCCCAAACTAACCTAAACTGGCACCTGTCTCACACTTAGCAGACACCAAACACTACCATTAGCAGATAACAGTAAAGTCATCATTTTCGTCATCCTCGGCACTGTAACCCTCATCAAACTCGTCGTCGACCACTTCATGCTCTGCATGGTACTCCTCAATGTCGACCTTATTATCATCTGCGCCAGAGTCCTTGTCATTCTCCACATGGCGATCCTCGTATCCCTCTTCCTCAGTCTCATCGTTTTCGTCTTCTTCCTCATCATCGGCTTCGTTACCGCCTCCAGTCACCTTCAAACAACATGAAAAAGGTGTATTTAATTAATTAGCATCATAGTTCAAGTCATGTATATATTTGGATTTGCATGAAAAACCACACTATCAAGAATAATTTGAGCAGGGAAATCTTATATTATTTGCCAGAAAACCAAGAGGCTAACATTTACAAATATATTGATAACTTCCTCGATTTGACATTTGAGCACAATATTTTGGCTTGGCATTTGCCCCGAATTCATTAGGAGATATATATTTTCTTGATGACATTTGATAGGCCTCAATTGTCTAGGTTTTCAGCAGAAGATAGAACAAAAGATTATTGAAAGGCAGATTTATACCTCTTCACTGTCCTCTGGACTGTCCTGTTGCATGTGCAAGCCTACAGCATCAACCTTCTAAGCCAATGAAATGAAAGAAACATAAATGAGAAATTCGCTTGGAAAAACAAACTTTTTGAACAAAACAAATCTAATGACAGCATGAGAAGCATAAAACTATCTTTTCGGAAGTATTGGAGAGGGTTTGGCCACAGATCACCCCTTAAAATGTTCGCAATCTACATACACAAGTTACAAATCAAACGTAAAAAGTTTATCTCATGATATAACTATTACTGCCACCTTAATTTTACATGATATTAAGGAATTTACCTCGTCGACCTCTCCGTCAAATCGCACAGCTTCACTGAACCAACAGAAGAAGCTGCATCTATAGAAATAAAATGTAGTATGTCAATAAAATCACAAAAGAGTGCTTCCACCAATACTAAGGTTCGCAATCAAGAATTTTCATTTTTTATTTTTTTTTTTTATAAAAGGAGGATCAAAATGAAATACAAACCTCTTAAACATATGGGATCGCTTTCCCCCCTTATCAGGGGCTGAAGCAACCATCAAAGGTTCCTGGAACCAAAAAAATCAGATAGAAATATCTATCAAGTTGTAAGCCCAAATAACATATAAAAAGTTAAAAACAATAAACAGATTTTGAATTTTACTATAATACTAACTTTCCCCTCCTTCAAATTGATAGGCTTGCACACTACACTCAGATAAACGCATCATCAAACCAGTATCTCTTTGTCAACTTCTCATCCTCAAAGTACAGGTTTGGGCGAGAAACTCTATATGACAGGAAAGAAAATGATATTAAAGCATGAAATGCAGCGTATTTTATTGTTACAGAAAGAAATTAAAAAGGTAAATAGAAGAAAAAAACATCCTACAAAACTGATGGAGAAGCCAGACTTGACATTATCGGCCTCTTCGACATCCAGCGAGACCATTCTTCAAATCTATCAGTAGAGTAATTTGAAGTAATAAAAAAATAGGGAATAAAGATTGCAGTGTTAGGTGATCATACTAGGTCTTATGAGTACCTTCTGATCCTCTTCGGTTAAAAACGTGCCGAGAATCGGATGGTTGCAAAACTGCACAGCTAGAGAACCAGAATGTAAGAATTAGAAGCATAAATAATGGTTCTCGGAGAGAACAATTACAGTGTAAATACTGAAATTCTCAAGTCCTAGACTTGACCAACTAAATTTTCAACTTTTGCAATTAGACATTCACTTATAAGACCCACTATCGAATAGGTTGATAGAATTTCGAGGTTGTCCCGTAGTTTATTTTCTGATAAAAGTGCACAATTGAACTCACAGTGGGCTATGGAAGAGACAAATTATAGCAATTTTCTCAACTTGACAGATAGAAAGCTTGTCAGGTATTTCCAATTTGTAATTCTGGCCATTTGCAAACAAATTAAAAAACAAATAGTGGATAACCCCTCTACTATAAGTCTATAACATTTAAAAAAAAAAAGTATAACACATTTTAATAGACAAGAAATAGAAAATATTTACAGTGGCAAGCCAGAATCCTCGGATTGACGTTATGACTTGTTTCTCCATCACATAGACAGGTTTGGCGCTTAACATTATACTTGTGCTCCAGCTTCACAGCTTCCTCCTCTGCTCGTGCATTTATCTATTGAAATCAAGCATGAACAAGACGATGTTGCATAGTTAGTAACTGTTTCCACATAAATATATTAATAAAACGAGGCTATAGAAAAAATCCCACTCAAGGAAGCATATTTAAGAGCATTTCAGCATGATAACACTAAAATATATTTCCAAAAATATACAATAACACAACTGGAGGTACTTATTGAGACTTCATAACTTATCAACAATCAAAGAAGGTATTTGTTTTCCCTCAAATAGAACAACATAGAAATAATAATCACGAACAGCATATCAGTGTTCACTTCTGTCTGTTCTATCAATTCACCATTTTTCCCAACTGCTTAAAAAGAAAATTTAAGTTTTTTGTCGTCTCGCAAATAATTTTTACGTGAATATTAAGAACCAAAAATGTTGTAATGTTTTGTTTCTCCCGTTGTATGCAAAAAATGTCTTCAAAACAACTTGGTATAAACATATCAGTGTTCACTTCTGTATTATCAACAATTCAGTTGACATCCACAAAAAGATTTGCTGGTCACCATTTTTCCCAATTACTTAAAAAGAAAATTTAAGTTTTTCTTTGTCTTGCAAAGAATTTTTATGTGAATGCTAAGAAGCGAAAATGTTGTTTCTTCTCCCATTGTATTGCAAAACTGTTTTAATCAACATTTTAGTTGACATCCATAAAAAGGTCCGCTGGTTCAACCATTTTCCCAACTACTTAAAAGAAAATTTAAGTTTTTGTTGTCTCGCAAAAATTTTTTACGAGAATACTAAGAAGCAAAAATGTTGTAATTTTTCTCCCATTGTATTGCAAAAGGTGTCTTTGAAACAACTGAGGTCTAAACATGATGTAAAGCATCACAATTGCAAATAATTAAATGTTGAACCTCTGTGAAATTATGATAACATATCTGTACTCAAATGTAAATTTGACAACAGAAACACCTACATAATTTGTACTCAGATTAGGATATGGCAAAAGTAGCAATAGCAAGAACAAATCTGAATTCCAAGCATTTCATAAGAGCAACAAGTTGCTATGTAATAATCAAATAATCCAAAAAAGGACGAGATATTAGGCCATAAAACCTATAAATACTGAAGAAAGAGAGCAGTTAACTGATGAAATCTACTCAACAAAAGCTAATTACACCCAAAAACTCATACAAAAGAAATCAAGAAAAATGCAAGTTGAGAAGTCGCAGATTTTGTTAGTTGAGTCAGTTGTGTTGTGTGTAGTCTACTATTACTATGTTCTTGTTTATATCAATTTAGAAGGTTGTATAGTATTAGGTGGTAAAGAATACTAGATTATTTGATTTTGACTCAATTTTTTGTTTTATGGTAAATCCTGGGACTAGGATCTGAAGACTATTTATCTGCTATGAAGAGTTCATAGTCTATTTCAAATTTAAGTAATTGAAAATTACAAAAGCAGCCTTAGGTCCCCCCCCCACCCCAAGTCCCTCCTTTTTTCTTTGTCGCTTCTTTTGTGCCACTTTACAGAATAATTTATACCTGATGTAGCTCATCCTGAATTGCCCTGATATTTGCAATTGATGGCCGGAGCGTGAGATGGCATGTACCTGACCCGCCCCCCTCCTTCTCCACCTTTGCCTTTTTCTCGTTGCCGGTACCACTCATTATACAATTAAAACTCTAACACTAATCTCAATCAGAAGTGAGAATAATCTCAAGTTGGGGGATGGAGGTGTGAAATTCTCAAGGCAGTGAACCTCCTTTTATACACTCCTAAGTGAATCTCCTTTGTTTATGTAAACTCACAAGAAATCCCGAAGGGTCTGTTTTGGATTAAATAAGAATTGGGTAAAGGGATAACATTATCTCCGGTATCAGTGAGGGATAAATACAAATTACACCAAACATGCCCCAAATACACTTTACTACTTTCTAATCTTCAGTTAAGATAAGTATGAACTAAAGTTATTTGTGAATGTATTATAGATTCAGTGCTTAAATAAGGATTAAAGAGCATATCTGATAAAAGTATCACTCGGTTCACTAAATTGTGCAACCCTCAAGACAGTTAATCTCTATTATACACTCCCAAGTGAATCTCCTTTGTTTATGTAAACTCGTAAGAAATCTCGAAGGACGGAAGGTTCTGTTTTAGATTGGATAAGAATTGGGTTTAGTGATAAATATTATCCCCGGTGCAAAGTGAGGATAAGTACAAATTATACTCTACCAAACATGCCACAAATATACTTTACCACTTTTCAATCTTTCATTTAGATAAGTATGAACTAAAGTTATTAGTGAATGTATTATAGATTCAGTGCTTAAATAAGCATTAAATGAGTATATCTGATAGAAGTATCACTTGCTTCACTAAATTTTGAAGTGGGGCTGACAAGGGATTGCATTTGAATGCCTCCTGATTTTAACAAGTAGGTCCAAAAATAATTTGGCTAGCTCGTCATTCTTCGGCCCCCACTCTTCTTCCTAAGTGAGAAGAATCTCAAGTTAGGCGATGGAGATGTGAAACCCTCAAGGCAGTGAATCTCCTTTATATGCTCCCAAGTGAATCTCATTTGCTTATATACACTCGTAAGAAATTCGAAGGATCTATTTCGGATTTGATAAGAATTGAATTTACCTCCGGTGTAAGTGAGGATAAATACAAATTACACCAAACATGCCCCAAATACACTTTACCACTTTAAAATATTTAGTTAAGATAAGTATGAAGTAAAGTTATTAGTGAATGTATTATAGATTCAGTGCTTAAAATAAGGATTAAATGAGCATATCTGATAAAAGTATCACTCGTTTCACAAATTTGCACAGTGGGGGCCCACAAGGGGTTGTATTTAAATGCCTCCTGGTTTACAAGTAGGACCCAATTTAATTGGGCTGGGTCGGGTCATTCTTCGACCCATACTCTTCTCCCTACTCTTCCTTTCTCGGATGGACTGGACTCGAAGTCAAACAAATTAAACCAATTCAGCCCAACCGAACCCTTTGTTACCTCTAGATACAGGAAAAGTCATATTGGTACAAATCAGAAGAAAATCAAATGGTGGTGTAAAATTGAGGAACCAAAAATTAAGGGGACATAATGTACCTTAAGTTTAGCTGGTCCTTTTAGAAATCTGAATTTCAAAATATGTAAGAAGACACCGCCAAAGTGCAATTGCATGATCTTTGAGGTTCCCTTATCCAAGTCAAAACCAGCACATATATATTGTCAGGCTTTTGGTATGATATAAGTATCTCTTTATTTGAGAGTCAGAAACCCCAAATGTAGGTGCATCGACGCTATCTCGTATGAAGAAATCCTCATAGGTTGTGCAATTCAGAACACAATTGAGTGAAATTGATGTAGCTCTCTCAGGCTCCATGATATCGTCAGCATAGGTCACAAAATCTCTCTCAACTAGGTCCATGATATCGTCAGCATAGTACACCTGAAAAGTTGAAAATTGGCAATAAATCATATCAAATCTGTTAACTTCAAACTTAGTGATAGTGATCTTACAATGGTATCAACTAGGATGCGATCTAGAAGAAACTTTTTAAATTTTTCTAAGAGGCTCGCATTTAAGATTTATCACTTTAAGGAATTAGTAGTTCGCCAAATTCGGGCCGCATTAAGAGTTATTTCTTAGAGCTCCTCGGTCGAGCAATTAATTAAGGTTGAAATGAAACCGAAATGAGAAGAAGCAAATGGAGAAGGAAAGAAGAAGAAAATGAAATACTAACCGACAAATGAGAATTGGGGCTGAAAGAGGGAGCGAATGGCGCACTTTTTTCGCATAAAGCTATCTCCTTTCAATTAAGCTCCATGCTCCATCTTTTGAGGCTGGGGGACAGAACTGAAGAGGAGCGGAAGGAACCGATCGGAGTTTGAACATTTTGCGCTGAAATTGCAAGGAAATTTTGCATTTATTGTGGATTAAGAAAAGATGAGAGATCGAAAGAAAAACACATAAGACATTTCACTTTCAGTTTCAGTTTCAGCGCATGTTCTACTCTAAACCCTGCAAGGCTGCAACTGATATAAGACGGATAGAGTCCGGATCCTCTCAACTAACTCAAATTTTGAGTTTATATCAGGGCCGACCAGACACGGTCCTGATCTAAAATCAAAATTTGAGTTATCTGGTGTGATATGAATTCTGTGATTAGGGTACCTTACAAGAGAGAAGAGAAGGGGAGGGGAGATGACGTGTGATCTAAACGTTAATTATTGTTTGTTTGTTTGTCGCAGAATTACACGGGATGAGATTTGATGAGGATGGGAACTTATTTTTAAAAGAGAATAGAGTAGGTCCGATGCCCATCGGACCTACTTTTAGGTTCAACGACTATGATGACTGTCTGATCTAATTTAAGATTTGTGCGCACGAAAATTGAAACATAGTCACACGAATTTTAAAGCGTTATGCACGAATCTTAAAACAAATAGACGGTGATCAAACCCATCAAACCAGAGTAGGTCCGATGCCCATCGGACCTACTCTCAAGTGTTTTTGAAAATGTGGGAACCCATGAATAGGGTTACGCACGGGATTGATTATGGGAATGCGGTGAAAAGAGTGTTCGGTTGTATCGTGAGATTATTTGTGGGAAATTCTATTTTTCTTTCTAAAATGCTTAATATTATACAATTGTACTTATTATAATAATAATAATATAATTAAATTAAGTAGATTAAATATTAACATAATAATGTTTATTAATTATTATTTCATAAAAAATAAGTATTTATTTTTATAATTAAATAAATTGTATTTAATGAGAGATATAATCTAATCGTGTATTTATAAACTGGATTTTTATAGTTGTTGAATTTATTAATGAGTTGGGTGAAATAGTTAAAAAAAATTGTATCTTATCTGATGCTTAAACATTATCTCAAATAAAAAAACTTTTGTCATAATCACTTTTGTCTAAAATAGAACCGAACAAACATTATTCTAGTGAAAACAAATGACATTTTTCTTTTTAAAATGTTTGATATTATATGAATAAATGAAAAAGAAGATAGACATCATGTATTACAGCAGTATAATTAGATTTAAAGTTTTGTGTTGTTTTATTTGTTATTTTTTATAATTAATTTATAATAAATTAAAAAAAATATAAATTTATGAGTCAGATGTTAACAAAAAAAAAAACATATATATGTATACAGAATACAATAATAAAAAAATTTAAATAGTTAATTAGCTATAATTTTCAAATTAGAGTTTTAAAATATGTGCTTAAATATTTTAATAAAATTTTAGCTAGAACATTTTTTTCAAGCCGATCTAATCACACATATGTACTGTTCTAATTGGGTCGTTCAATCAATACGAAAAAGTAGATAATATAACATGAGTGAGCCTATGGTGCTATGCATAGCACGGATGGAGTCCGTGCTACGGCCAAAAATTTGACTTTTTGAAATTCTAATGGTCGATCCAACCGTTCAATGTGATAACCATATGAATATGTACTTGCAAACTAAATTTTATATTTTTTCGAATTTTTTTACTATTTTTTTATATAGGTAGAAAAATCAGTGTTTTCTGAAAATTCTGGACCATCAAAATTCTATCTACCCAAAAAAATAGTAAAAAAATTCGAAAAAATATAAAATTTAGTTTGCAAGTACATATTCATATGGTTATCACATTGAACGGTTGGATCGACCATTAGGATTTTAAAAAGTCGAATTTTTGGCCGTAGCACGGACCCCATCCGTGCTATGCATAGCACCATAGCCTCACTCATATAACATTATAGTAAAACATTAAAAATACCTTATTTTTGCCAACAATATTTAATCAACGTAAAATTGACAAGATATTTCTCAAATGAAGAAGACTTGAAATTATTTTTATAAATAAACAGAATATTTTTAATCACGTCATGAGCAAGTTTGTAAATGTCATTTTTGCATAAACGTAACAGTATTTGTGACATTAAAATAAAATAAAATAAAACAATACATTGTTTGTCTTTTATAGAAACTACACGGAAACATTAAGAGCAAACGGCTGCCAAGAGAGAACGGGAATGAGTTGGGTTTGGATCAAATTTGAATAGCCGAAACACTGTGTGCATGGGAAAAAAAAATTCACTCTGGACACAGTTGCAGCCGAACAGGCCCTAAACAAAATCCGATTTATTGAGAAAAGTACAAATTATGTGCACAAAAATGTAAGACCTACTTTTCAAACGAAGACTTTTAAAAAATTAGCTAAAAGCTACACGAGACCACAAAATTTTAAAATGTTCTTCCTAATGATATGAGAATTATGCGTATCTCTATAAATAATATTTATACCCACATTTATTGATCATACATATTAATTGGATACAATAATTTTTAAATTATTGATAGTTTTTTTATAATGGGCAGATGAACTGCCCGTTTCAATATATTGAAACCAGGAGGTAATTTACAAAGCAGAATGGACTATGTCAATGTTCAACAGAAAATAAAAACTAAGATAGCGCAAAACACAAATGCCCTATGTTTAAGCAACCACCAAAACACAGTGATAGAGAAACTACTAATTATATCCAAGCTACTCATGGGGCTATGGTATTGAACTAATCCAACAAACGGATCTCAAGAAAATTTGTTGTTGTACTTCATTTTTCATTCAACTGGAGTACCAGCTGCACCTCCAAACTATGATGAACTATCTTCATAGCCTAGCAGGAACCTCTGACTTGGGTCATCCTCAGCGAGTCTTCTTGATATGGCACAACTTGAGAATCAGTTGGGTCCCACATTCTCAAGGGTACGGCATTGATTTCAGATGGGAGCCATTCTTCAGCAGCAAGTTTGATACGCTTATCTATATGGCCTGCCCAATATTCAAAAACAGAAATGATTAATAATATCAAATTTCGAGTTGATTTGCTGATACTAGATTGAAAACATATCTAATTCCTATTTTCCAAATGGTCTAACAAACGGCACTTAAGACAACTAAAAAACACTTTTGTTTAACCGAATTAAATTGAGCAGAAAATTCAAAAATGTCCCTGATGGAGTCCCATTTATCAAAAAACCTCTTGAGACTTGCCCAACCAAAACCAAATTTTTTGAGCTGTTGACAAAGAAGAAAGAGATGATTAGAGCTCTTGGCAGAAATGACATGTCATAACACTAGACCAACCTCTTCTAAATAAATTTTTTTTTAGTGAGAATCCTATTTTGTAACAGGAGCCAAAGAAATATTCTAATTTTTGGTGGAATAGGTAAGTCCCAAACAATGACATATTTTATTAACATTTACACTCCTAAAATTTAAAATTTTATAAATGGATCTAACAGTAAACAGACCTGAAGTGTCCCATCTCCATGCTATTTTATCTAAATGATGTGTAAAACTAGAAGAACTAATTAGTAAATTATTGATAGTCCAATGAGAATTATGCATATCTTTATAGTTAACAATCATATGTACCCACATTTATTGATCGTACATATTAATTGGATAAATAACTTTTAAATTATTGATACTCAAATGAGAATTCTGTATATCTCTGTAATTAATATTTATAACCACATAAAATTTTAGAATGTTTTGAGCACTTTTACTAATTAAAGGAAACGCCTGAAACCTATTTGTCATGCACCAAGAGCCTAATCTGAACATCTGTAAACCTCTCATTGATTAATATATGAATAAATGTTTTTTTAAAATAAGCATCTAGATGATTACAGGCTATAAATGCATTACTAGATGTTATTTAGCGTAAAATGTAATAATTGTTTGCAAATGTATTAGATTATATTTGGTATGTAATTGTCAGTTTTGGTGATTTAATCACCTGAAATGAATTTATAATTAAATAATTGAAAGTGGGTTTGCATACAACAAGTTGTAAATGCATTTCTAGAGGTTATTCTTTGTAAAATTTGATTTATATTTTCAAATTTAATCTAATAAATATTTGTACATGTATAAGGTTATGTGTGAAGTATAACTGTCACTTTTGGTGATTTAATTACATCAAATTAGTCCACTATTATTGAAAAAAAAAACTTTTGAGATGCATACAACAAGCTGTAAATACTATAGGTTAAGCTACAAATTGATTGGCACTTTTAAAATTAATATACTAAATATTTAGGGAGCGCCTAGCTGTTTCTGTAACATTCACTCATTCCGTCTTCAGTTATTAACTATTTGAGGAACCACTAACTACTTGAGGACTGCCTAATATTTGAAAGATTTTACAACGGACGCGTGCAAATATGGATACGCAAATATTAATATGTAATATATCAAGTATTTATACCTAAGATACAAAGTATTTCGAACTGTGAGGTGAGTTCTTTTATCTCTCTCATATCAGCTTTCTTTTATCTCTCTAATCACACACTCATCTGTTACACGTTTTTAGAAGTGAGTTCTTTTTCTTATTCATACCTCGTCGAGCAAGTATGCATAACTCGTCGAGCAAATACTCATAATGCAAGTGTAAATAGTTCATGTGTCAAGTGTTGGTACCTAACAGATTCTATCAAAAAAAATTTATTTTTCCATATGGCACTGGATAACGTTTGAAAATATTAATATCAAGTATTGCAAGTATTTATACCTCATCATGCAAGTGTAAATAGTTCATATGTCAAGTGTTTATATCTAACATATTCTATAAAATTTTAATTTTTTTTTTCATATGGCACTGGATGATGTCTGAAAGTATTAATATCAAGTATTCATACGTCGTCATGCAAGTGTGAATAGTTTATGGATCAAGTGTTTCTATCTAACAAATTCTATCAATTTTTTTTCCAGTTCCATATATATGACACTGGATGATGTCTGAAAGTAATAATATCAAGTATTACAAATTTATGTCTCGTCATGCAAGTATAAAAAGTTCATGTGTCAAGTATTTGTACCTAACATATTTTATCAAAAAAAAATTTCATATCAAGTGTTTAAGTCGTTAATTATTTTAATTGTACTTGGAGATTGATCGGGGGATTAATGGGGGAATAAAGGTGGGGAAACAATATAATTACTCAAATATTAATTTATGCATGAATTAGATTATACGTGGAGTTTAACTGCAAGGTTTTAGTGATTTAATCACCTAAAATGAGTTCAAAATTAAGAAAAAGACATTTGGAATGCATACAACAACTAGTAAAAACTTTAATAAAGGTTGTTATATATGCTGCGTGAAAATATATTTATACTTTTGAAACTGGTCTATAAATATTTGTAAGTACACGTATTAGGTAGGTTATTATTATTTAATCACTTGAAACGAGTCCATAATTAATAAAAACACATCCAGCTTGCATACAAGAAGCTGTAAATGCTATATTTACTAGATATTAAGCTACGATAAAATAGATGTATGGTTTCAAAATTAATTTAATAAATATTTGTACACATATTAGGTTATATTTGAAGTATGACAGTCAGTTTTGATGATTTGCCCATCTGGACTGAGGGAATTTTTTATTGGTAGTAATTAATAGAAAAGAAGAGAGATAAACAGTAAGAGTACAGTAATATTTATATTGGTAGTAAGATCAGTAAAATTTTACTGATCTAAATCAATTTGTTTTTTTCTTTTAATTTTTGCTAGTAAAATATATATTTTTTTTACAAAAATAGATAAAGTATCTTAAAATTTAGATATATCAAAAATATTCCATCTATTTCTTGAAAAACTTTTCATATTTTACTAGAAATCAAATATAAGAATTCTCTCTATCTATACATCAGATTAAAAAAACAACAGTTAAGATTGGTAGAATTCCTACCAATCTTAGTACCAATATAAATATTATTGTACTCTTACTGTTTGTCTCCCTTCTTTTGTATTAATTACTACCAATAAAAAATTTCCTGAACTGAGTCCAAAACTAATAAAAAAAACATCTAGCATGTATACACAAGCTATAAAACAAGTCATAAACGAATTACTATATGTATGAATCATAAAATTTGATTTGCACTTGCGAAATTGGTATAATATATATGTGCATATATTAGGTAATATGTGGTGTATTATTGTCAGTTTTGGTGATTTAATAACTTAAAATGAGTCTAGAACTAATAATAAAACATCTAGCATGCGTATAACAAGATTTGAAATGCTTTATTAGATGTTAAACTGCCTAAAAATTGATTTAGTAAAAATTTGTAAACGTGATGTGGGTTATATATAGAATATAAATGCCAGTTTTTGACATCAAATCACTTGAAATGAGTCCCAAATTAATAAGAAAACTATTTAGCATGCATACCAGAAGCTATAAATGTTTTACTAGATTGATTAAGCTGCGTAAAAAGTATACTTATACTTTCAAATTGGCGGTTTTGGAGAAAATTAAAAATTTACTTGCTTTTTGGAATAAAAATTGTATTAGGTTTGATTATGCTTATTATTATTATTTTGTGCCGATGGTTCATGTTAATCCGAGATAAGTTCTATATCACAATATTTTTTTTTAATAAAAATTGGAGTTCAACCACCCCCATATCACAAACAATTTGTGGTAAGCTTGCGACTCTATTGATTACGCTTAATTGGGATCAAGTAACAAAAAGCAATGCGAAATATCATCTCTATTTATTAATAAATTTAACTTTTGCCACACTCAAAAGGAACAGAAAAATTTCATATAATATTATACTGGACCTTCCATTACCCGCCTGTCAATTGAAAACAACGCGGTCAAACATTCTTTCCTTGACATGCATCAAGGAGCGTGATAGATTTCTGTTCGATCTGGAATCATGCTCTGCTATGTTTAAAATTCATCTAATTTTCGCCAAGTAGAACCAATTCACAGGACAGGAAACATATTCAACTTTCAGCAAATAAAAAAGCACTTAAAAGAACCAGAATAAGGTATCTGGATAATATTTGGTTTCGACAAACAACATTTCTGTGCAAAAGAATCATGCAATATTGCAGTGTACATCTAAAGTTTCTGGGCCAAAGCTTTCGTCTATGGGGTCAAAAACTATTGAGGATCAATCATATAAAATTTTTATGTTGTGTATGGGATCAATTTTATAGTACCCATAACATTTTACTCTAAACTATATAGATAATCATGTATAAGTATAGAAATTTTGAAAATGAATTGGTGCCGATTGGATCTGCCCCTGATCACAGATCATGTGAGAATCCATTGTTAACACCAGAATTAGAAACAATTTGATGATGTAGTTACCTCGAGATTTGTGTCTAATATATTTTCAAATGCACAGTTACACGCTGCAAAGAAAAGAAGAATCCTATTAATCCAATTAATCCTCTTCGTCGGCATCAGCATCGGTGCCCTCATAATCGATCTCTTCCTCGTCATCACCGTCCTCTTCACGGTACTCCTTGTCGTCATCATCTAATACATCTTCGTCTTCTTCATCTGCATTTATGCCTTCATTGCCACCTCCGGTTACCTGGAAACCATCAAACAGGTTATATATAAATGCCATATTACACGGTATAGGTGTACTTAGTCTTAGTCCAAGGGTTACACAGTTTAAACTTTAAAGCCCTAAAAAGCAACCTCCTAAAGCTAAGTTCATTTTAGCTAAGATAATTTGTCTATGTTTTCAAGTATGAATAGAAAAAAAAATAAAAATATTAAATGTAGTATACCTCTTCCCCTTCCCCTTCTCCATACAAGCCCGTTGCATCAACCTCCTAAACAGTTATGATGCATTTAGGGAAAACATAGAAAAGTAATAAATCACCTAGATGAACAAATATTTGAATAGAAAAAAAGTTGACAAACAATATATGAGAAGAGTAAAACAAACATTTTGAAGGTGTTTGAGAGGGTTTGGCCACAGATCATCCCTTATAATTTCAGCAATCTACACACAAAATTCAGAAGTAAAACAGATTTTACAAAAACATTGAAATATTACAATGGCCTTTTCATTAATGTCCGTACATACCTCATCCACCCGTCCGTCACTCCACACAACCTCACTAAACCAAGTGAAGAAACTGCATTCGAAAAAAGAAAATATGGTCAACAATGTCAAGACAGAGTTATACTAATTCAGATTAATAAATAATAACAATAAACTACAGACCTTTCAGAGGTATAGGGCCTCTTTGCTCCCTTCTCATGCCGATCACCATCAGTAATACCCTGAATAAATAACTCAGTCGGATTTTTTTTTTTCAAAAAAACTTAGCAGAGGCTGCAACTCAGTTGGATTTATTATATTAAAAATACAAACTAACAAATTTAGAAATAATAAGCAAAATAAAATTTCTAGATAGGTACCGACCTTTCCCTCCTTCCACTTGATTGGCTCACACATTATACTAAGATCTCCTACTTCATCGAAGCAATAGGTCTTTGTAAGCTTTTTGTCCTCAAAATACGGGTTGGGAGAGAAATTCTATAAAATATGGAGAAAAATATTATTAGATAAAAACAAAAAAAAGGACTACAGATTGGGCGGTATAAGAAAAGAGAAAAAGACCGACTTACCAAGATGATTGAGTAGCCTGACTTCAAGTCTTTGGCCTCTTCCAGTTCTAGTGAGACCATGTGCTTTAGTATCTGCAAAAAAATGTAAATTATTTAAAAAAAAAAATCACAATTTTAGGAAGCATTATAACATACACCATAGACTAACAAGTACCTTTTCATCCTCTTTGCTTACAAATTCTCCAAGAACAGGATGGCTAAGAAACTGCATAACAAGAAGCAACACAATAAAAATCTAAATATAATTAATTAATCCTGAAGGCTGAAAAAATTAATTACAGCACCAACCCTGAAGCATCCAACTCTTTATTTCTAGTACTATTTAATTTAACTATAAAAAAAGTGTTAAATATACAAGGAGTAACTGAGTAATGTTAAATACCCTGATCTTGGAAAAAATACACAATCAATCTAGCAAAGATTGCTATTGAATCCCAAATTGCAAAGCCAAAATTACTCAAATTGACAAAAAAAAAAAAAACTCATCAGCTCATAGCGAAGTTGTAATTCTGGTGGGAAAAGGCAGACAAACTTCTTACAATTACTATCTTTTCTAAACAAGTATATATTTTTTAATAGATAAATGAAGATGAAATCTATTTACCGCAATTAGCCAGAAATCTCGGATTGATCCAATAACTTCATTTCTCCTAGAAAAGACAGGTTTGCGTAGCTCATTGAATTTTTTTTCCACCTCCAAAACTTCATAAATTGCCTTGGCATTTATCTATTTACACAACACAAGAATGACAATTCCGTATTGTAAGTGAATGTTTTTTGCTAATATTAAAAAAATAATATCAAAGATAAAGGGTCATGGAATGTTCATCAGCGGCCACTATATAAAATCAGTTAAATAGAGATTTGCCATTGTATGGCTCATCTATATTCCTCCCTTGTGTTACTACAGAATACACCTGAATATGGAAAAAAAAATAAGAATTAAGAGAAATATTTTTATTAAATACAAAAATTAGTACAAGCTATGATAAAAAATGTAAATAAACCGAAAAACTTCCTCAGAACTATAATCTAGCTACTGTATCTGTATATATATAGTATATTGCAAATTCAGTTAGTAAAAAGTTCATGCATGAAAATGCTTCTTTTACCATATGAGGATACGGGATACCTCAAATTTGGGGGAAACTTAAGGGCATGTTCGGCTGCCACTGTGCCCGTGGGAAAAAAAAATTCACTCTGAGTGAATTTTTTTTTTCCCACGACACAGTGTTTCGACCATTCAAATTGGACCCGAACCCAAGCCCATTCCCGTTCCCGCTTGGCAGCCAGGCCCTAAGAGAAAGAAGCATATATGTTTCTTTTTGGTTGAGTGTAGAATTAACTAAAGGAATTTTAAGATCGCAAATAATTGTATAACTTTATAATTTGAAGTCAACAACATCCGAAATTAACGTGTGCAAAATCAACATCGTTTTCAAAATAGAAGTTACTATTATTTTCCAATTACAGAAGTTTGAAAGTGCGAAAAAGGAACACCCATAGTTTTAGTAACGGCCTAACTAACAATAAAACTGACTATTATTTATTCGACAAATTACAATTCGGACAAAACGAAAAAAAATTCTGATGTAACAAATGCTTAAATTAAATGTCACTCAAATTAAACTCATACGAGCTAGCACAGCATTCGATGACAAAATTAGCACAAGGTCTCACTAGAAATAAGTTAAAGTGACTATTATACATGCCACATGAGCAAGAATTTTTCCATACTATAACAATTATTATGCAAAACACCAACTACAAGCTAAACAAATAAATCACCATGAACTAAACCCACAGGCACCTATCTCTAAAACAACAATTCAACTGTTGATTAAATTCACAAAAAATAAGAAAAATTCAGCATAATTCATACCGCTTCGAGTTCATCTTGAATAACTTGGAGTTTTTCAATGGAATCCACGAGCTCTTGACTAGCTTTCGGCGATCCTCCCTCCTCACCTGGCTCCACCACCTTCACCTTCTTTTCCTCGGCGCCACCCATTGCCGCACCGAACTCTAACCCTAATTCTCAGATCAGATCGATTGGTGCGCGTGCTTGCGAGCTTACCGAAGGAAGTGTGCCTCCACTGTTTGTATTAGTGATAGATAGAATTGGGTTTTCTGATGCCAGAGAAAATGCTACTTATTTATACTACCTCAGACCTAACAAATTTCTCAAAACACCTGTTCCACCAGTTAATCCTAATTCGGCAGTAGTGTATATAATTGGAGTTTACGGAGATGAGTGTAGACCAGGCGTTGCCGAAATAATTTGAAAGCTCGTGGTTTGTGATTTGTAGATTATTATCGGAAAGCGCACCAGTTCCACTGGATAAACTGAGTTACAATCCTGACCGTTGATCATTGAAGAAAAGTGATTGGCCAATTGGCCGTAATCCCATAACCGAGGGAAGGTGGGCCCACATGAGGGGTATTATTCGCGTGTCCCCCTGGTTGGCGGCACTGACTCACTGTGGCAATGAGGCGTTTTTAAAAAAACATTTTAAAACCCTAACCCTAGAATCCGAATCCGGGCCGGGGCGAATATTGCGGTGAATCTGGGTCGTTAAGGTGAATCTTTGTTTGGATTTAGTGGATACCATCAGCCTATGTTTGGGCTTGGATTTCTGCAAAGAAGACATACAGTACGAGTAGAACTAAGGTGTTCTTAAGCTCACTAAGCCTCTTGTGAGCTTATCTTATCGGATTGACTTCAAACGCTGCATTTAAATCATTAAAACCATTCTACTTCACGAGTGATGCATTTACATTCAAATTTATAATTTTTCGAACTAGTTTAGTATAAAGTCAATATTAGTTCATTAAAATTAATTATAAATATTTTTTGTACTGCTTGACTTGCATACTAGATTAGCTCAAAAATTTTAAAATTTGATATGTAACTTATCACTAATGAAGTAGATCGGTTCAGAGTTTGAATGCGTCGTTTAAACGTTAGATTTTGAGTTAGCTCACAAAAAGACTTGGTGAGCTTAAGAACACCTTAGTTCTACTCCATACGTACAGCCCCATAGCACAGGAGTTTTTAATGACATACTTTGTTCAGCCCAAAGTGGCTGAGAGTTAATCTCAAACCGTAAAGTGAAGGGAATCTTTTACGGTACCGGGGAGGGGAGGATATTTGTCCTACAGTACAGCCCCATAAGCACAGGATTTTTTTATGAATACTTTGTTTCAGCGATCTTGAAAAGTCAAACATGAAAAATATACAAGTTTTTTTTTTTTGCTTGAAAAATATGCAAGTGAAATGACAAATAAGTACAAATCTTTTTTTTTTTGGTGACATATTGAAGCCTGTAATTGGTGGAAAAAGAAAAGAAATTCAAACTCAGCACTCAGCAGGTAAAGTCCCAGCACAAGAAGAGAAGTTTGCTATGGCTTCTCGACAGCATAAAGACGAAATTTGTAACAGTTTTTTTTCATTTAAAATAGCTTACTTGGATATATTAGACCTCAGAAAATTGGTTTAATTATTATATGCAAAGGAAGTTAAAAACAATGATAGCATCTACACCTGCTTTTTAAATTAAAAAAAAATCTACACCTGCTTTCTCATGAATTCACATCACCCCCGGTACCGTAATAGGGAATCTTTTACAATTACTTGATCTGGATCGTTCTTTTTAACTTGGCACGAATCTCAAAGCCCAATAATACTGCTCCCTCCGTCAGCCCGAATCCCAAACCGGCTGGGAGTTAATCTCAAACCGTAAAATGAAGAGAATCTTTTACGGTACCGGAGAGAATATTTGCCCCTTTCTCATGCTGTACCACGGTGGAGTTACAATTATTTCGGAATCTATTTAGAATATAGGGAGGTCTGCTTTGAGATTCCTGTTAGATTAAACAGACAACTCAGATCTCATTCTACACGTCAGGTATTGCACTGAATCTGAATTCTTCTTATTTTGTATTTTAAATAAGACAGTAGTGATGATTAATGAATGCTGATGTGAAATCATTATTGTACCTGATCTACTTAAAATTGATATAAAAGTGATTTGTTTGCATTGGTCAGGACAGTACCATTACCATAACAGCAATTATTACTGAACTACCAGTAGAGAAAAAAAAAAATGTAAGAAAAACAGCAATTATTACTTCCATAATTGATAATTGATCCTCTCAGCCTTTCTAGAATTTTTATAGCAAGATATTTTAGGCAAGTCAAAGATATTAGCATTCAACAAGACATCAATACCATTACCATAACTGATTTGGGTGTAATTCCTGGGTACATCAAATTTTATGATGCACCAAATCAGTCTTTTAATCCAAAGATTATAATTTCAACAAATCAGAAGACAGATTAGACAAGAGAACAATTTTCTGAGCTAATTGGTATAATGATCATCTTGCCTTTCTATGATGATCCAAGATTTACTCATAAATAATTCTCATATACACTTTAGGTATATAAAGTTTTAAATGCACCATCTTCATTCACTGTCTTGTCATAATCAAACCCCCATAAACTATTAGACCCAAAAATTGATAATGAATCCAATTTGCTTAAATACAAACAAAGTAGAACTAAGTATACCGTGAAATAATATTACCACAGAGATCAATTTCATTTGTATCACAAATTATGTACACTGTGGAAATCAAAACTGTACCATGGGAAGAAAACAGATTAAATCATAATCCCAAAGAATTCTTCAATAAAATCCCATGTATACAATTTTTCATTAATAAGCGGATCACGAACTACCTGATAATACGGACCCATTAACTCATAAGCACATAGTACACTATTATTAGTTCACTGATCGAAATCTCAGTAATATACAAGGACAGGAAAGAATAACTGGAAAAATTTTACTTTCCCAGATAAAAAAAGGGGAAACCTTCAATCCATTTTCACAGGCCGTGCCTCTAACCCGCCTTCTTTCCTCGTCTCTAGTGTATACGGCATATACGTGCCGAGTATCTTATCCCACATGACAAAAAACGGCTGAGAGAAATTATATTTACTTCCGTAGAGTTGGTGGTGTATGTCATGATATGCACTGTTATTTTGAAAGAATAAATGTAGTACATTTCCAGGTAACCATAGCCCACAGTGGTCGTCTACAGTTTTTACTGTGGCAAAAGAGAAGAAGTAGATGCCGGTGCGTGGGGTCATGCCAGACACAAGGAAAGAGAGGGCCCCACCGACAGTGTCTAGAAGGAGGCCTTCGAGGGGGTGGTTGTAAAGCGCACCAAAGGCGTATGGTACCACTAGAGTGTGGTGCTTTGAGTGGATATGCTTGTATAGGAATTTGTTAATGTGCATGTACCGGTGAATGAAATACTGCCAGGTGTCCATCACCAGCATGGCAACGATTAATTGAAGGATCATAACACCAGTCGAGGGTTGTGACAGTGCTGTACCAGTCTCGTCACCTATTATCTAATTTTGGAAAAAGGGGGCAATGAGGAGCACAGTTAGCGCTATATGTTGTAAATAAACTATGGTTGAAGTTCATCTCTAATTCCATTTCATACACACTTAGTTAGTATAAGTAAAACTCTCATGATTACCCTTCTAATTTAGTTCATTTATTTGTTAGGGTTAGTTCATCCACGTTTTTTTAATAAAAAAGTGTTTTACCAAGGTTATTACAAGTCCAATTGCCTACATGCAACAATCGATTACTCCTCGCTATACCTGGTAAAAGTACCCGTACTGGCACTGTAAAGTAGCATAACGGAAATGGCACAAACTTATAATTCTTCCCATATTTAAATTTTCGAAATGATTTTGTTCAAAGTGCCCTTTCTAATTTCAAGAGAGCAAACTGTAAGTTCACAATTTAAAATTAATTTAAAAAAGAAAATTGCATATACCTTGAATAAGAGAAGAGCAATGGCAACCTGAAAGGCTTGCTGTACAAGAACCCCTTTGACCACAGTACGCTTCGAAACGACATTTTTCACATATTCTTCCCCTTTTGGATGCAATCGGTACTCATCCCATCCATCCAGTAACATATACATACCAGAATATAACCAATAGACCGCAATTGGTACAAAGGTGCCCAATATTTCATCTGAGATTTCGATCAAGGCCATCCCTAATCGCCTCAATCAGCGATGCCCCTTCGAAATAATCCTGGAAAAGAAGATATTTTAATGACAAATTAGGTGCGTGTTTAGCGGTTGAAAGATTTTCTAATTATAGAAAAAGGAAGGGGGTCCTAAACAAAGAAATGTTTCGTGCTTAAATTCTTTCTGATCAGGAAATGAAATCAAATGAAATGAACTGTCTTAACATGTGAATTTAGAGGGGAAAGATAGGGACAATCAAGTCAATTGTATAGAACTCGTGATTAAATTAGAAAAGGATAACGTTTATAATAATTTTAAGATTCATTAACAAAAAATATTCCAAAGAAATGCCAACCCAAATCAATAATTTCAAGCATGTGAAGTCCCAACAACCAACAGTACAAACTGGAAAGTTCCATAAATGCCCATCATGTCTTTTCAGATTCTCCAAATTTCACCGGAAAGGGATAAAAAAAAAGTTATTTTGTGATGAAAATATGAAATAGATGATACCTGGCCTTCACCTTCGCTGTATCCAGAGGAGATCTTGAATAGGTTTTAGCGAAGGTAAACTGCTACGTTGCACAGGTATAGCCGCGAAGAAGATAAGGTCTCGAGCGAGAGAAAGAGAGAAACGGAAGGAGAGAAAGGGACGGAGAAGAAAAGTAAAGCTGCGACCAATTAAAATCAACAGCGATTAAATAGTTAGCGAGAGAGAGAGAGAGAGAGAGAGGCGGGCGAGACCAGGTGACCTTCCTGCTTTGCTCGATTGTTCTTTACACCGTTGGCGATATTTATCTATTCATATTTTTTTCTTTGCTAAACGCTGGTGAATCTGGTGATATTTTTGACTTGGCTTCTGCGTTACTCGGCTCGAGTTGTTGGACCACTTGAATTTGTTTCTTGGAACAAACACTTGTAAGGCTACAGACATTTGTTCAAGGTTTTTATTCGTCCAATTTGTTGATTCGGGTTTTTCCTAGCGGCCTAGAGATCGTAAGTTGGGCTTTACGGCCTTCTAGAAAGCCCAGGAAACACTTTTTGGGCTAATTCAAGCCGAATCTTCTATTTTTCTTTTTCTCCTTCCTCTTTTAAGAAGTAAAGGAACCCTTCAGGCTTTATATTTCTTCAAACAAATTTTTTATTTCGGATCTGACTTGATTACAATCGAAATCAACGGGCAATTAACCGGCCGCTATGGAATTTTAATCATAGTACTGAGGTTGTTCGGTAGAGCTCACCATGATGTTAATTTTTAGTTTTAATTAGTGCTAAGGAATCGGTGTTCGGTAAAATTAAATTAAAAAATAAATTTAAGGAGACTTAATCTAAGAAAAAAAGTGTCTTCAGAATTCTTACCGAATAAAATTAAAAAAAAATGATTTTAAGGAGACTTAATTTAAGAAAAATAGTGTCTTCAGAATTTGGACAAGAGGAGTTTTAAACTTAAGAATTTAGAAAAAAGAGTAAAAGTTAATATCTATTAAGGAGATGTTGCTCAAACGAATTACAATCTAGAGAGCCTAATGGAGATTTAAGGAGTGTTAAAAATAGATCGACAAACACCCACAACTAGTGTATTGATTTTACCCGCCGGGGTCGACCCGGGACCCGGACCCGGACCCGGACCGACCGGATCCGACCCTGAATCCGACCCGAACTGTCCTAAATGGTTAGGTCGGATTTGAAACGGGTCGGATGTAGTTTTCTGGGCGAAACCCGACCATACCCCCACCGTTTCAACCCTGCCTACCCGAACCCGACCCGGACCGGCCTAAACCCGACCCGCCCCGCCCAAACCCGACCCTAAACCCGACTAAACCCGACCTCAAACCGGTCTAACCCGACCGAACCCAGGTTGAACCCGACCTAACCCCTCCAAAATTCGGCGGGACCCGACCGACCCGTCCCAACCCGACCCCCCACCAAAAGTTTCAAAATTCGGATTTATTGAATTTTTGAAAATTCGGATTTTTTTTTTCCTCCGGCTTGCGCTGCCTACTTGCCTCTGGCTTGTGATGCCAATTTTGAGATTTGGTAACTAGAGATTAGTATGTAATTAATTAATTATTTGTTGGAATCTTATAGATTTCCTACAAATTAATAGGGTAATTAGTATAACAATAAAATCATTGAATTGAAATTCGTTTAAGAATTTTTATTTTTATTTTCCTATTACTTCAAACGGCAGTAATTTTTATAATTTTAAATTAATTGATTAATTATTATAACAATGGTAGAGCTCCTAGTATATATTTTTATTTATATGCAGAAAAAATTATTAATTATACTTGAGATTCAAATATTCTCATCCTAAACTTTTTCCTCCAAAATATACTTTTATTATATGTTTTTGCTACAAAATAATAATAATAATAATAATAATAATAATAATAATAATAATAATAATAATAATAATATACTTGATATTCAAAATAATTATAAAATTTTGTCTTATTCTAAATTTTTGTCCCGACCAACTAAATATTTTATTTCGCCCTGTTAATCAGAAATAAAACTACAAAAGGAAAAAGTGAATCCTTTAATTACATGTATTGAAAAGGTGAAATAATTAAATATAACAAGGCAGGTATATATTGAATAATAATAATAATAATAATAATAATAGAAATGATGTAACCTAATTTGTTCTCTTTCTTTAACTTAAAGGTAAAAAAATCATATCACATGAAAATAAACTTGAAGCGTAGTACCGTACTCTGTGGGTTGGTAATTGTTTCTTCATTTAAAAGTTCAAGATTATGACAGTCAACGATTTTGCTTTAATTATCATTAATTAAGGCTTAATTTATACAATGTATATATTTTGACTTTGTTAAGAGAAATTAATTCGGTTTTAAATATAAAAAATAATTCGGTTTTAAACTAATTCGATATATCTCGGTTTTAGAATAATTTGATTTTAGAATAATTCGGTTTTAACAAAATTCGGCTTTGAACTTAGTTTGATTTTGTTATAACAAAAATATATTGAGTTCAAATAAAAAAATAAAAAAAACGTTTCAGGAAATAGAAAAAAAAAACAGAAACAGAAAAAAAAAAAAAACGAACCGACCCGAACCAGACCGACGTTCCGACCCGATCCAACCCGCCCCGACCTAACCCGCCGGGTTTAAGCCGGGTAAGGGTCGGCCGATTCAAACCTTAACCCGACCCCCCCTATCCGACTCAACCCGTTGACCCGGGTTAACCCGGAGACCGGACGGGTTTGGACCGGACTGACCCGCCCCACACCGTTTTGAAACCACTACCCACAACAGAAACACAGTTGGTAAGAACCAAAAGTGTCCAATGCCTGTCCAGAATCGTCTAATTCACATTAAAATTTGTGTGCCCCACTTCAAAATTCGTGCAGATCAAATTTTCGTAAATTTAAATACAAATTAGATGACTCTAACTAAACATAGACTGTTTAGTCCGATATCCATCAGACGCGGAAATTTTTAATTATACCATCTTTTAAAAAAAATAAACCAAAACACCTCCAAATCTGAGTTTTCCAGAACTACCTAGGCCACAAAACACCGGTACAGCCCCATTTAAGGGGGACTGCAGAACACCGGTGCGGCCCAGCTAGGGGCCGCACAATGCCCCTGCGGCCCCAATTTTTTTTTTCAGAAGGCTTTTTATTTGGTTAGAGTTTTGTTTTTAAAGTTGTTTTATTTGTTTGGTTTTTGTTTTAAATGTTTTTCAATCTAAATTTTTTTTTCATTTGTCAGATCAAATATAAAATAGCCATAATAATAAATATAAATGATCAATAATAATCTAAAAATAAATATAAAGAAGCCAACAATAGAACAATATAATGCTAATGTTCTCACGAGTACAATAAAAATACGTCTAATAAATCTAAAATAAACAATGTTCTTACGAATACAATTAAAACATTGATTTAGCTCCTCGATAAACATCCAATTCATTGATTGGGTCTCAACTTGCAAATTTTTAAATAATGACTATTAAATCTGATTGTTTCAATAAATTTTTAAAAATTGAAATTGAATAGTAAAAAACTTAACTACCTCGTGCATTACGAGCAGCTCTATTATGTCGCTCCTGTGTATCTCGGCCTGTTTGGTGTTTTCTTCTCCTATTATTTAGTACGTCAATCCACATCGGAATCCTGTTGTGTCGTCTTCTACCCAAAGAAACATATTTTATTTTTGGAACAAGGACAGGGCCCTCGTGTTCAGGCCATTCTGACTGATTTTCATACACATGCCATTCAGCCCTTCATGTGTTGATCAGTGTCTGGATGTGGCAGTAGTGACTTACAAAGCTGCCAGGGTCGATGCCTCGGAGACGGCACACGGACATAATACGAGAACACGATATTTTGTCTAATTGAGGCTTCTAGCACGTGCATTCCACCGTGTTATCATCCCTGATAACCACCGTGTATTTGAAATTGGCCTTGGTAAACCGGCCAGAATCATCAGGCAGGAAAGCGTGAACTCTCTCTTATGTGGAGGTTATCTCAAACTCGTTGTAGTTGCCAAAGCCCCTAAGCGTCTATAGTATTGGACCTCTCGAACTGTTTGTTAATAAGCTACGAACAATTAAAAAAATAATACTCAATTTCATCCCGACATAATCAGTACCCGACAATACCGGAGTCATAGTAACATGTCTGATACTATAATAAACTCCATTATAACATGTTAAAACATCACCACCATTATAAATGAATATCATAAGAGTCATTTGGAATCAAATATACAAGAAACCTAAGATTAAAAATTAACTTACTGAAAAAAAAAAATTGAAAAAATAGAAAAAAAAAAAACTTAGAGCTTCTACATCCCAGCAACTCAAATGAGTTTCTAAATAACTGTTAACTATTTTTTAGAAATTATGTTCTCTAAAGTTTCTAACTCTCACATCCCTGAAATTAATTTTAAAGTTTCTATTAAGCCACTCAGCAATAAATTAAAAATGAGAAATAATTTGAGCCAATCATTTGGTTAAGATGGAGTTTATAAATAATTTCTTAATAAGAAAATTTCCTGCATAGTTTCTAAATAAGAAACTCTTCCACATTTCTAAAATTGAATTAAAAACTGCCACATTAGATTAGAAACTCTCATAATACCAATATAGATGCTCTTACAAATCAAAAACTGTTGTCCAGGAGAGAGACCGAGTGAGAGTGAAAAATGAATTTCTCTCTCCTGGACAACGATTTTAAAAAAAGAGACCACAGAACCATTGGGCAACCCAAGGGCCGCACTGCTGTTCTACTGCCTGAGTAGTTTTGAAAAAACCTAGATTTGGAGGTGTTTTGGTTTATTTTTTTTTTTAAGATTGTATAATTAAAAATTTGATGCCGCCCCCTTCTTCCCTCTTGGTGCCCGCTATGGATTGCTACGTGCATAGCACATTATATGATTGTACTAGATACGACTTTAGTAGGCTTATTTTATGCCTTTCATTTAATTCATTATTCACCAACTGACCAACGCCAGAAATCACCAACACAATCCCAATTTTCAGCACTAGAATAATTAACTATAAGCTAGCAACGAGTCTTCTCATTTTCCTTTTTTTTATCTTTTTTTTCCCGTGGAAACAATATGATACATTTAAAATGTAAAAATAAAAATAGAGCAATTACAAACCATGCTACCGAAACAGAATCTACGGGGGCATGAGCACTTTTGCCATTGCCCCCACCCCATCCCTCCAACTCTTCTTATTTAAAACCTTTCAGAGGAAAAGCAAAGAAACAAAAAATTTAGAGGCCAAAGTTGCACAGCTGAAGGAATTCCATGTCAGAGTCAACATATTTAGTCCAGAGTTGCTTGTACTGGTTCATGGCCACATCTAACCATGGTTTCATGTTACCGTTGAAATGTAGAACAGCCGCTTTTCGGATTTCTTCAGGGCTGATACTCGGGTTGTAACCGAGTCCCATTACATGCCATGATTTTTCAAGAGGTTTTGTTGTGGTGTAGAAAGTCATTAAACCAGCTGGGAGAACAGTACCAGGTCTCCATAGTAATCCATCTTCATTCTGGAGATCAGTAAAGAAGTAAATTAAAATATCATGCTGTTTTGTATTTTAACCTAACACTTAAATTATGCTTTGGTTTTTATAGCTTAATGAGGTATCAGGAATAGTGATGACTAATGTCAAAGATTCTTTTTTTAATTTTTGCAGCATACAGTTAGGCCCAAAACCAATTAGGTATTAGGCAATTTTATTTAGAGGAGGGTTCAAATGCCTCCCCACATGCCACATTATATTATATTTTATAATGATTACAGATCTCGTCTAACTAGGTCAACTTAAGCACTGATATCAAGTTCTGTCAAAAGCAATAATTTGTCTTTTCCTCCATGAAAAGAAAAATAATAAAAACTTAAAAAAAAAAAAAATAATGCGTACCATTTCCTGATACTGATGAAACTGCTCGGTGCAGTGCTCAGTCCTCCATGATTGCAGATCAAACACATTAACCCCATAAGCCCAAGCACAAGCCCTCGGGCTGAACCTCTCTTTAATCACCTGATTAGTGAAATTGAGGTAGCGGTTGTACCTCCTAAAGCCCCCGAAGCACATCTCCACTGCCCCATTTACATTCCCCTGCAAATCCACCTTCCACAGCTCCGCCAAGTCTTTTTGCACCACCACATCATCTTCTAAAAGAATAACTCTCTTTAGTTTTGGGAAAATTTCAGGCAAGTAAAATCTCAGGTAGTGCAGAAGAGAGATTTCTTGCTTTCCAGTCTCCATCTGACGAATCACAGGGGAGTACGAGGCATCCAGAAAGGTGTACTCATCTGTAGAGTGGAGATCCACGTGAGCCCCACCTGTTGGTGGCCGCTTGGCAAACCAAACCTATTTGACACAATATACAGTAGGGAAATGCATTTATGATGACAACAATTAAATAATAAATGAATGAACGAATAGTACCTGCATTGCTGGAAGGTACATGGGGTCAGTGACCACGTGGAAAACATGGCGGGATGGATCGGCAGCATTACGGATCACTGAGTTGACCACGACAGAGACCGCGATTATGTTTTCCGAGAAAATCGCATAGTGATAAAGGCTCGGGTCAGAGGCGATGCTGTCTGAGGTAGAGGGTAATGCCTCTTCTGGGTGCAAAATACGGTGCTCCATAAGACGCATGGCGAGGCAGTGCAGGGATTTCGGGGTTGAGCTGGCCGCAATTTGGGAAGAGAGGTCCCCGAGCTTCCTGTTTTAGAGATTTGTAGAATATAAGATCTCTTTGATTGCTACATTTCACTCTTTTTTTTTTATTTACCCTTTTTTTTTCATTCTCCATTGCATTTGTTTAGTTTGTATGTTTTTGTTTATAACCATTGGTTTCCTTCATGTCAATCAAAACGTTTAAGTCAAAAAACTTAAAAACATATGGCATATTACATTGTTAACTGCCTAAGACAATCATTTAATTGGTTGGTGTACTCTCAAGAATTAGATTTGTTGTTAGTTACTGAACCACTGACATATCTGCTATGGATTGTACCAGATTTTGCAAATAAATCAATATTGGATATGAAGTTCCTATTGGGAATTTATTTGATTGGCTGAACCAGGATATCTCAAATTTCTTAGTACCAATCCCATCCAACGAAACCATAGGCGAAGCTCCCTACAGCACTTCAGGTGTGGCGGTGCTTGTAACAGATCATGAGGCGCTTCAAAAATCCCCACGCAACAACTATGTCTCCAGAGCTCACATTTTGCAATACATCAATTAAATCAACAAACTTAGAAAATGAGTCCAGAATTTTTAGTACCTGGCCCGATGCAGCTGTTCATTCACAGAGAAAATTGTATCTCGTAACTTTTGTATCTTAATTTGCGTATCAAAGGCCTCCTTGGACTCTGAGACGAGCTGTCGTGCGAGCTTAACCCGATCTTTCGCCTCCTTCTCGACTGGGTGGAGCGAATCCTCATCAGATCCGATCCGTGACGCGAGCTCAGAAAGCGACGAAGCCAAGTTAGAGAAGAGTCGTACCTGACGCGAGGCGTCGATCTTGAGACGGCGAGAATAGGCGGCGTAGGCGGAGACCAACGCAGCGTGATCGGACGCCTGGCGTCGAATCAGATCGAAATGAAGGGACTGGATGGGGTGGGGTCGGGTGGTGGCCTTGGTCGAGAGGAGGAACGAAATGGCGACGAGAAAGAGAAGTGTGGATAGAAAGGATAGAAAGATGCGGTCTGTGAAGAACGAACGGACGCCGTTCATCGTCCTGATCGGACGGCCACCAGCCATCGGTGGCGAGATTGGAAAGGTGGAGCTTGGAAGTGGAGCAAGTGAGACTCACTAGTGAGTACTGAGTAGTAAGACTAAACAGGGAGTACCGGAGTAGTGTTTGGATATTGGATCGGGAGGAGAAGATCGAGCCGTTGAGATTAGGTGGGGATTCAATTGAGATCGTTCATTGGAGATGCCTGGAATTCTGTCGGCTGTGAAACGGACTGACGTATAAAAAACGGGTAAATATATTGATAAAGTAGTTCTTGCTTCATGCAGCGCACAGACGAGAGATCCATAACAGCGCTTCATATGACTCTTGCGTTGCATCAAGCACAATTTACTCTGTAAATATCTTTATTCAAAAAACGCGTTAGGTTGAAAGGCACCCGTAAAACAAGTGTGGTGTCGAACCGTAAAACATTAAGTAATATTATGATTTGTTTAAGAGCAAGTGTTTTTAGGTAGACTACGCATTTACGCACGCCTCGGATTCGAGCTTCTCTTGAAAGATCCAAAGTCCGAAAGGGGATTTTCAATTAGAGAAAGACGGGCCAAGGCCTAGTAGAAATCGGCCTAGAAAATCTAAGAGGCCCCAGTGGCCCAGTGTGCTCTTAAAGCCCTAAAGCTGGAAAGTTATATTTCTGTATCCTTAGTGGCGGTGTGAGTCGAAATCACGTTGTTAAAATCCACAGGCAGATTATCTTTAATTATTTTTAATTTTTAAATTAACATCCCTTCTTATAAACAAAAGAAAAAAAACCGTCGCATTTATACATTTTTCCAGAGAAAGTAATAAAAAAAATTCATATTCAAGGAATAACTTTACAGTTAATAACACAGTAATAAGTTTGGAATTTAAGAATAATTAAGCAAGATAAGAAATTCGTGATCCGGCTATATGAGTATATTTCTGGAATATTTGTTTTTAATTCAAATAGTATATCAAAATATTAATATTATTAGAAAGTAAAAAAGTGATAAGTTTCACGAGTACTATTGTTAATTTGTATAATTATCCTTCTCTTGAGAGGTCCGGTTTTTGTGTTTCTGCTTCACTTAATTTGCTCACTGATCACATGCTTAGTAAATACTGGATAGATCTGATCATCTGACAACCTTTTAGAGTCCGTGCTGGAGTGGCAGAGACCTTCATTTCTGATGATATATATATATATATAGAGGCTAATATCAAAACGTTAATTTGCACCAATAGCCTCTCGTGCAACCAAGTTGTTTTCGGATTTTCAAAGTCCAAACGGTCGATCCGAACCATTAGATGTTCAATATATATTAAAATCTGCTTGGAGACCAAATTTTATATTTTTTGAATTTTTTTTACTATTTATTAAGCCAATTTGAAAATTACTGATCCGGATGAACAGTAAAAATAGCGCAACTAATTTCTGGACCATGTGATCAGTAATTTTCAAAGTGGCTTAATAAATAGTAAAAACATTCCAAAAAATATAAAATTTAGTCTCCAAGCAGATTTTAATATAGAGATCACATCTAACGGCTCGGATCGACCGCTTGGACTTTGAAAATCCGAAAACTTGGTTGCACGAGAGGCTTGGTGCAAACGTTTTGATATTAGCCTCTCTCTATATATATATATTAATGAATTATTCAAGTTCACAAAAAAAAAAAAAAAAAAAGTAAGAGAAGAGAAAGGAGAAAGACAACTATCTGATCTCAATCAGTAATATCTTGGAGAGTTATTAAATACACCACATGTGAAGTGTTGACCTTTTTCCTTTACCCCTTTTTATTTTTTCATTTAAACCTCGTAGTATTTTGGTCCATATTTATTAATACTGGACAGCCAATCATATATAAATGTAACAACAATATGAAATTTGCATGTGATAGAGCTGTAAAATTAAAGAAAAACCGATCGAAAGGTTCCTCCCCATGAATGTCATGATCGGAGACCAATAAAAGCACTCAACACATGCAGAGGTGCATATGCTATATAGGGCTGGGTATAGTAGAGTAAGAGGTATTTTTACTTCACGCTCATATTTATTTTGAAAATTTAGATGACGATCCGAACCGCTCAACATGTTCTAAATATTGAAATGCTTAGAGACTAAATTTTACATTTTTTGGAATTTTTTTACTATTTATTAAGCCACTTTGAAAATTTCTGATCCGGTGGTCCAGAAAATTTTACTGTTTTTTACTGTTGACAATGGATCAGCGATTTCAAAGTGGCTTAATAAATAGTAAAAATTTCAAAAAATGTAAAATTTAGTCTCCAAACACATTTCGTATAGAGAACATGTTGAGTGGTTCGGAGATCGGTTGTTTAGATTTCCAAAATGAAAATGAGCGTGAAGTAAAAATGACCATCTTACTTCACAACTCACCAGAGCCCAGCTCTATATATACATATATGAGGAGGGTTCAAATGCCTCCATTTTTCATGCCTCCACCATGCCTCCAGTTTAATAACTTTAATAACTCAAAATTTAAAACTTAAAAGTCAAAATAAAACCGTGGATATGATCTATCATTTTATCTATGTGCTCATAAAAAAATTATCACATTTTGTTTTGTTTTTATGTGAATCAAAGTTGAAAATCAACATCTAGAAATTATCCACATTAGTACATTTTTTGTAATTCTTGATGACAACCAAAACAAAATTGAAATGTCATAATTTTTTACACGTGCATAGATAAATGATGTGATTATCATCAAACGTTTATTTTGACTTTTATTACTATTTATTAAGTCACTTTGAAAATCGCGGATCCGGTGGTCCAGAACATTTTACTGTTCACAGTGGATCAGCGATTTTCAAAGGCTTAGTAAATAGTAAAAAAATTTCAAAAAATGTAAAATTAGTCTCAAGCACATTTCAATATAGAGAACATGTTGAGCAGTTCGTATCGGTGTTTGGATTTTCAAAATGAAAATATGACGTGAAGTAAAAACGTTGTTTTACTTCACAACTCACCATAGTCTATCTCTCTCTCTCTCTATATATATATTATTAATTAATATAAAGATCCATGTGAGGTATACATTCGCACTTACTTACATTAA
>JAJGRW010000486.1:240024-441357 GCA_025461045.1 Carex parvula | reverse complement strand
AATCCTTATTCAGTTGCATTTTATAAGGATCAAGTAATTTTACAAGGGTGCCCAAGTAATTTTATGTACCAGTTGTGGTACAGTACTCATGGTTGCTGATATTTTAATGTTGTTTGTTGTTTTTTTCCAATAGGAACTTCATCAAATCCTTTGATGCCATGAGTAGAGTGGATGATGCTTCAAATTAGTGGCGAATGATGTCTTAGTGTCCTTTATTGCAGAACTATTTTTTGTGCATAAAGTGATATAGGTTATCTATACTAGTTTCTATTATTTTGTAGCTAAAAATGTTATGTTTTGTGCATCGATAGTGGTATAATTAATTGCACTGTTATTTGCAAATCGAAAGTCGTATATGCATGCTAAAATGGTAGTTTTTATATTTCATTTTGTTAATTAGTATTTGTATTTTAAAGTTTATATAACTCAATTATCCGACAATTATTCGTTTTGTATCAGTATTCGAATCCGTATTCGTCGATTATCCGCTTCGTATCCGTATCCGTTTAAGGTGGATTTGATTTTTCATTTTGATATCCGTTTACTATCCGTATCCGTATTCGTATCCGCTCATTGAAATGTGGAAGGGGATATGGTATTAGCATTATCCGTCCGAATCCGCTCCGTTTTCAGCCCTACTAGACAGGCATTGGACACTTTTGGTTCTTACCAACTGTGTTTATGTTTGGGTGTTTGTCGATCTATTTTAACACTCCTTAAATCTCCATTAGGCTCTCTAGATTGTAATTCGTTTGAGCAACATCTCCTTAATAGATATTAACTTTTACTCTTTTTTCTAAATTCTTAAGTTTAAAACTCCTCTTGTCCAAATTCTGAAGACACTATTTTTCTTAAATTAAGTCTCCTTAAAATCATTTTTTTTTAATTTTTTCGGTAAGAATTCTGAAGACACTTTTTTCTTAGATTAAGTCTCCTTAAATCATTTTTTTTAATTTTATTTACCGAATACCGATTCCTTAGCACTAATTAAAACTAAAAATTAACATCATGGTGAGCTCTACCGAACAACCTCAGTACTATGATTAAAATTCCATAGCGACCGATTAATTGCCCGTTGATTTCGATTGTAATCAAGTCAGATCCGAAATAAAAAATTTGTTTGAAGAAATATACAGCCTGAAAGGGTTCCTTTACTTTTTAAAAGAGGAAGGAGAAAAAGAAAAATAGAAGATTCGGCTTGAATTAGCCCAAAAAGTGTTTCCTGGGCTTTCTAGAAGGCCATAAAGCCCAACTTACGATCTCTACGCCGCTGGAAAAACCGAATCAACAAATTGGACGAATAAAAACCTTGAACAAATGTCTGTAGCCTTACAAGTGTTTGTTCCAAGAAACAAATTCAAGTGGTCCAACAACTCGAGCCGAGTAACGCAGAAGCCAAGTCAAAAATATCACCAGATTCACCAGCGTTTAGCAAAGAAAAAAATATGAATAGATAAATATCGCCAACGGTGTAAAGAACAATCGAGCAAAGCAGGAAGGTCACCTGGTCTCGCGCCCCTCTCTCTCTCTCTCTCTCTCTCTCTCTCGCTAACTATTTAATCGCTGTTGATTTTAATTGGTCGCAGCTTTACTTTTCTTCTCCGTCCCTTTCTCTCCTTTCGTTCTCTCTCTCTCTCTCTCTCTTGAGACCTTATTTTCTTCGCGGCTATACTTGTGCAACGTAGCAGTTTACCTTCGCTAAAACCTATTCAAGATCTCCTCTGGATACAGTGAAGGTGAAGGCCAGGTATCATCTATTTCATATTTTCATCACAAAATAACTTTTTTTTATCCCTTTCCGGTGAAATTTGGAGAATCTGAAAAGACATGATGGGCATTTATGGAACTTTCCAGTTTGTACTGTTGGTTGTTGGGACTTCACATGCTTGAAATTATTGATTTGGGTTGGCATTCTTTGGAATATTTTTTGTCAATGAATTCTAAAATTATTATAAACGTTATCCTTTTCTAATTTAATCACGAGTTCTATACAATTGACTTGATTGTCCCTATCTTTCTCCTCGAAATTCACATGTTAAGACAGTTCATTTCATTTGATTTCATTTCCTGATCAGAAAGAATTTAAGCACGAAACATTTCTTTGTTTAGGACCCCCTTCCTTTTTCTATAATTAGAAAATCTTTCAACCGCTAAACACGCACCTAATTTGTCATTAAAATATCTTCTTTTCCAGGATTATTTCGAAGGGGCATCGCTGATTGAGACGATTAGGGATGGCCTTGATCGAAATCTCAGATGAAATATTGGGCACCTTTGTACCAATTGCGGTCTATTGGTTATATTCTGGTATGTATATGTTACTGGATGGATGGGATGAGTACCGATTGCATCCAAAAGGGGAAGAATATGTGAAAAATGTCGTTTCGAAGCGTACTGTGGTCAAAGGGGTTCTTGTACAGCAAGCCTTTCAGGTTGCCATTGCTCTTCTCTTATTCAAGGTACATGCAATTTTCTTTTTTAAATTAATTTTAAATTGTGAACTTACAGTTTGCTCTCTTGAAATTGGAAAGGGCACTTTGAACAAAATCATTTCGAAAATTTAAATATGGGAAGAATTATAAGTTTGTGCCATTACCGTTATGCTACTTTACAGTGCCAGTACGGGTACTTTTACCAGGTATAGCGAGGAGTAATCGATTGTTGCATGTAGGCAATTGGACTTGTAATAACCTTGGTAAAACACTTTTTTATTAAAAAAACGTGGATGAACTAACCCTAACAAATAAATGAACTAAATTAGAAGGGTAATCATGAGAGTTTTACTTATACTAACTAGTGTGTATGAAATGGAATTAGAGATGAACTTCAACCATAGTTTATTTACAACATATAGCGCTAACTGTGCTCCTCATTGCCCCCTTTTTCCAAAATTAGATAATAGGTGACGAGACTGGTACAGCACTGTCACAACCCTCGACTGGTGTTATGATCCTTCAATTAATCGTTGCCATGCTGGTGATGGACACCTGGCAGTATTTCATTCACCGGTACATGCACATTAACAAATTCCTATACAAGCATATCCACTCAAAGCACCACACTCTAGTGGTACCATACGCCTTTGGTGCGCTTTACAACCACCCCTCGAAGGCCTCCTTCTAGACACTGTCGGTGGGGCCCTCTCTTTCCTTGTGTCTGGCATGACCCCACGCACCGGCATCTACTTCTTCTCTTTTGCCACAGTAAAAACTGTAGACGACCACTGTGGGCTATGGTTACCTGGAAATGTACTACATTTATTCTTTCAAAATAACAGTGCATATCATGACATACACCACCAACTCTACGGAAGTAAATATAATTTCTCTCAGCCGTTTTTTGTCATGTGGGATAAGATACTCGACGTACCGTATGCACTAGAGACGAGGAAAGAAGGCGGGTTAGAGGCACGGCCTGTGAAAATGGATTGAAGGTTTCCCCTTTTTTATCTGGGAAAGTAAAATTTTTCCAGTTATTCTTTCCTGTCCTTGTATATTACTGAGATTTCGATCAGTGAACTAATAATGTACTATGTGCTTATGAGTTAATGGGTCCGTATTATCAGGTAGTTCGTGATCCGCTTATTAATGAAAAATTGTATACATGGGATTTTATTGAAGAATTCTTTGGGATTATGATTTAATCTGTTTTCTTCCCATGGTACAGTTTTGATTTCCACAGTGTACATAATTTGTGATACAAATGAAATTGATCTCTGTGGTAATATTATTTCACGGTATACTTAGTTCTACTTTGTTTGTATTTAAGCAAATTGGATTCATTATCAATTTTTGGGTCTAATAGTTTCTGGGGGTTTGATTATGACAAGACAGTGAATGAAGATGGTGCATTTAAAACTTTATATACCTAAAGTGTATATAGAATTATTTATGAGTAAATCTTGGATCATCATAGAAAAGCAAGATGATCATACCAATTAGTCAGAAAATTGTTCTCTTGTCTAATCTGTCTTCTGATTTGTTGAAATTATAATCTTTGGATTAAAAGACTGATTTGGTGCATCATAAAATTTGATGTACCCAAGAATTACACCCAAATCAGTATGGTAATGGTATTGATGTCTTGTTGAATGCTAATATCTTTGACTTGCCTAAAATCTTGCTATAAAAATTCTAAAAGCTGAGAGGATCAATTATCAATTATGGAAGTAAGAATTGCTGTTTTTCTTACATTTTTTTTTTCTCTACTGGTAGTTCAGTAATAATTGCTGTTATGGTAATGGTACTGTCCTGACCAATGCAAAAAAATATCAATTTTAAGTAATCAACAATAATTCACATCTTTAATCATCACTACTGTCTTATTTAAACAAATAAGAAGAATTCAGATTCAGTGCAATACCTGACGTGTAGAATGAGATCTGAGTTGTCTGTTTAATCTAACAGGAATCTCAAAGCAGACCTCCCTATATTCTAAATAGATTCCGAAATAATTGTAACTCCACCGTGGTACAGCATGAGAAAGGGGCAAATATCTCTCCGGTACCGTAAAAGATTCTTCATTTACGGTTTGAGATTAACTCCCAGCCGGTTTGGGATTCGGGCTGACGGAGGGAGCAGTATTATTGGGCTTTGAGATTCGTGCCAAGTTAAAAAGAACGATCCAGATCAAGTAATTGTAAAAGATTCCCTATTACGGTACCGGGGGTGATGTGAATTCATGAGAAAGCAGGTGTAGATTTTTTTTTTAATTTAAAAAGCAGGTGTAGATGCTATCATTGTTTTTAACTTCCTTTGCATATAATAATTAAACCAATTTTCTGAGGTCTAATATATCCAAGTAAGCTATTTAAATGAAAAAAAAAAAGCTGTTACAAATTTCGTCTTTATGCTGTCTAGAAGCCATAGCAACTCTTCTTGTGCTGAGACTTTACCTGCTGAGTGCTGAGTTTGAATTTCTTTTCTTTTTCCACCAATTACAGGCTTCAATATGTCACCAAAAATACAAAATTTGTACATATTTGTCATTTCACTTGCATATTTTTCATGTTTTCAAGATCATAGACGGGCTGAAACAAAGTATTATGGGGCTGTACTGTATGGAGTAGAACTAAGGTGTTCTTAAGCTCACCAAGTCTTTTTGTGAGCTTAACTCAAAATCTAACTTACTTAAACGACGCATTCAAACTCTTGAACCGATCTACTTCATTAGTGATACGTTTACATATCAAATTTTAAAATTTTTGAGCTAATTTAGTATGAAGTCAAGCAGTAAAAAAAATATTTATAAGTTAATTTTAATGAACTAATTTTGACTTTATACTAAACTAGTTCGAAAAATTATAAATTTGACATGTAAATGCATCACTCGTGAAGTAGAATGGTTTTAATGATTTAAATGCAGCGTTTGAAGTCAATCCGATAAGATTTGAGTTAAGCTCACACACTTAGTTCTACTCGTACTGTATGTCTTTGCAGAAATCCAAGCCCAAACATAGGCTGATGGTATCCACTAAATCCAAACAAAGATTCACCTTAACGACCCAGATTCACCGCAATATTCGCCCCGGCCCGGATTCGGATTCTAGGGTTAGGGTTTTAAAATGTTTTTTTAAAAACGCCTCATTGCCACAGTGAGTCAGTGCCGCCAACCAGGGGGACACGCGAATAATACCCCTCACGTGGGCCCACCTTCCCTCGGTTATGGGATTACGGCCAATTGGCCAATCACTTTTCTTCAATGATCAACGGTCAGGATTGTAACTCAGTTTATCCAGTGGAACTGGTGCGCTTTCCGATAATAATCTACAAATCACAAACCACGAGCTTTCAAATTATTTCGGCAACGCCTGGTCTACACTCATCTCCGTAAACTCCAATTATATACACTACTGCCGAATTAGGATTAACTGGTGGAACAGGTGTTTTGAGAAATTTGTTAGGTCTGAGGTAGTATAAATAAGTAGCATTTTCTCTGGCATCAGAAAACCCAATTCTATCTATCACTAATACAAACAGTGGAGGCACACTTCCTTCGGTAAGCTCGCAAGCACGCGCACCAATCGATCTGATCTGAGAATTAGGGTTAGAGTTCGGTGCGGCAATGGGTGGCGCCGAGGAAAAGAAGGTGAAGGTGGTGGAGCCAGGTGAGGAGGGAGGATCGCCGAAAGCTAGTCAAGAGCTCGTGGATTCCATTGAAAAACTCCAAGTAATTCAAGATGAACTCGAAGCGGTATGAATTATGCTGAATTTTTCTTATTTTTTGTGAATTTAATCAACAGTTGAATTGTTGTTTTAGAGATAGGTGCCTGTGGGTTTAGTTCATGGTGATTTATTTGTTTAGCTTGTAGTTGGTGTTTTGCATGATAATTGTTATAGTATGGAAAAATTCTTGCTCATGTGGCATGTATAATAGTCACTTTAACTTATTTCTAGTGAGACCTTGTGCTAATTTTGTCATCGAATGCTGTGCTAGCTTGTATGAGTTTTGAGTGACATTTAATTTAAGCATTTGTTACATCAGAATTTTTTTTTCGTTTTCCGAATTGTAATTTGTCGAATAAATAATAGTCAGTTTTGTTGTTAGTTAGGCCGTTACTAAAACTATGGGTGTTCCTTTTTCGCACTTTCAAACTTCTGTAATTGGAAAATAATAGTAACTTCTATTTTGAAAACGATGTTGATTTTGCACACGTTAATTTCGGATGTGTTGACTTCAAATTATAAAGTTATACAATTATTTGCGATCTTAAAATTCCTTTAGTTAATTCTACACTCAACCAAAAAGAATATATGCTTCTTTCTCTTAGGGCCTGGCTGCCAAGCGGGAACGGGAATGGGCTTGGGTTCGGGTCCAATTTGAATGGTCGAAACACTGTGTCGTGGGAAAAAAAAATTCACTCAGAGTGAATTTTTTTTCCCACGGCACAGTGGCAGCCGAACATGCCCTTAAGTTCCCCCAAATTTGAGGTATCCCGTATCCTCATATGGTAAAAGAAGCATTTTCATGCATGAACTTTTTACTAACTGAATTTGCAATATACTATATATTACAGATACAGTAGCTAGATTATAGTTCTGAGGAAGTTTTTCGGTTTATTTACATTTTTTATCATAGCTTGTACTAATTTTTGTATTTAATAAAAATATTTCTCTTAATTCTTATTTTTTTTCCATATTCAGGTGTATTCTGTAGTAACACAAGGGTGGAATATAGATGAGCCATACAATGGCAAATCTCTATTTAACTGTTTTATATAGTGGCACTGATGGATATTCCATGACCCTTATATCTTTGATATTATTTTTTTTAATATTAGCAAAAAACATTCACTTACAATACGGAATTGTCATTCTTGTGTTGTGTAAATAGATAAATGCCAAGGCAATTTATGAAGTTTTGGAGGTGGAAAAAAAATTCAACGAGCTACGCAAACCTGTCTTTTCTAGGAGAAATGAAGTATGGATCAATCCGAGATTTCTGGCTAATTGCGGTAAATAGATTCATCTTCATTTATCTATTAAAAAATATATACTTGTTTAGAAAAGATAGTAATTGTAAGAAGTTTGTCTGCCTTTCCCACCAGAATTACAACTTTCGCTATGAGCTATGAGTTTTTTTTTTGTCATTTGAGTAATTTTGGCTTTGCAATTTGGGATTCAATAGCAATCTTGCAGATTGATTGGTATTTTTTCCAAGATCAGGGATTTAATTACTCAGTTCCTTGTAATTTAACACTTTTTTTATAGTTAAATTAAATAGTACTAGAAATAAAGAGTTGGATGCTTCAGGGTTGGTGCTGTAATTAATTTTTTCAGCCTTCAGGATTAATTAATTTATTTAGATTTTTATGTGTTGCTTCTGTTATGCGTTCTTAGCCATCCTGTTCTTGGAGAATTTGTAAGCAAAGAGGATGAAAAGGTACTTGTTAGTCTATGGTCTATGTTATAATGCTTCCTAAAATTGTGATTTTTTTTTTTAAAATAATTACATTTTTTGCAGTACTAAGCACATGGTCTCACTAGAACTGGAAGAGGCCAAAGACTTGAAGTCAGGCTACTCAATAATTTGGTAAGTCGGTCTTCTTCTCTTTTCTTATACCGCCAATCTGTAGTCCTTTTTTTTGTTTTACCTAATATAATATTTTTCTCCATATTTTATAGAATTTCTCTCCCAACCCGTATTTGAAGACGGAAAAAGCTTACAAAGACCTATTGCTTCGATGAAGTAGGAGATCTCGTATAATGTGTGAGCCAATCAAGTGGAAGGAGGGAAGGTCGGTACCTATCTAGAAATTTTATTTGCTTATTATTTCTAAATTTGTTAGTTTGTATGTTTAATATAATAAATCCAACTGAGTGCAGCTCTGCTAAGTTTTTTTGAAAAAAAATCCAACTGAGTTATTTATCAGGGTATTACTGACGGTGATCGGCATGAGAAGGGAGCAAAGAGGCCCTATACCTCTGAAAGGTCTGTATCTGAATTAGTTAACTCTGTCTTGACATTGTTGACCATATTTTCTTTTTTCGAATGCAGTTCTTCACTTGGTTTAGTGGTGGTGTGTGGAAGGACGGGTGGGAGGTATGTACGGATGAAAAAAGGCCATTGTAATATTTCAATGTTTTTGTAAATCTGTTACTTCTGAATTTTGTGTGTAGATTGCTGAAATTATAAGGGATGATCTGTGGCCAAACCCTCTCAAACACCTTCAAAATGTTTGTTTTACTCTTCTCATATATTGTTTGTCAACTTTTTTTCTATTCAAATATTTGTTCATCTAGGTGATTTATTACTTTTCTATGTTTTCCCTAAATGCATCATAACTGTTAGGAGGTTGATGCAACGGGCTTGTATGGAGAAGGGGAAGGGGAAGAGGTATACTACATTTTATTTTTATTTTTTTTCTATTCATACTTGAAAACATAGACAAATTATCTTAGCTAAAATGAACTTAGCTTTAGGAGGTTGCTTTTTAGGGCTTTAAAGTTTAAACTGTGTAACCCTTGGACTAAGACTAAGTACACCTATACCGTGTAATATGGCATTATATATAACCTGTTTGATGGTTTCCAGGTAACCGGAGGTGGCAATGAAGGCATAAATGCAGATGAGAAGACGAAGATGTATTAGATGATGACGACAAGGAAGTACCGTGAAGAGGACGGTGATGACGAGGAGAGATCGATAATGAGGGCACCGATGCTGATGCCGACGAAGAGGATTAATTGGATTAATAGGATTCTTCTTTTCTTTGCAGCGTGTAACTGTGCATTTGAAAATATATTAGACACAAATCTCGACGTAACTACATCATCAAATTGTTTCTAATTCTGGTGTTAACAATGGATTCTCACATGATCTGTGATCAGGGGCAGATCCAATCGGCACCAATTCATTTATCAAAATTTCTATACTTATACAGGATTATCTATATAGTTTAGAGTAAAATGTATGGGTACTATAAAATTGATCCCATACACAACATAAAAATTTATATGATTGATCCTCAATAGTTTTTGACCCCATAGACGAAAGCTTTGGCCCAGAAACTTTAGATGTACACTGCAATATTGCATGATTCTTTTGCACAGAAATGTTGTTTGTCGAAGCCAAATATTATCCAGATACCTTATTCTGGTTCTTTCAAGTGCTTTTTATTTGCTGAAAGTTGAATATGTTTCCTGTCCTGTGGAATTGGTTCTACTTGGCGAAAATTAGATGAATTTTAAACATAGCAGAGCATGATTCCAGAACAGAAATCTATCACTCTCCTCTTGATGCATGTCACGGAAAGAATGTTTGACCGCGTTGTTTTCAATTGACAGGCGTGTAATGGAAGGGCCAGTATATATTATATGAAATTTTTCTGTTCCTTTTGAGTGTGGCAAAAGTTAAATTTATTAATAAATAGAGATGATATTTCGCATTGCTTTTGTTACTTGATCCCAATTAGCGTAATCAATAGAGTCGCAAGCTTACCACAAAATGTTTGTGATATGGGGGTGTGGTTGAACTCCATTTTTCACTAAAAAAAAATATTGTGATATAGAACTTATCTCGGATTAACATGAACCATCGGCTCAAAATAATAATAATAAGCATAATCAAACCTAATACAATTTTTATTCCAAAAAGCAAGTAAATTTTTAATTTTCTCCAAAACCGCCAATTTGAAAGTATAAGTATACTTTTTACGCAGCTTAATCAATCTAGTAAAACATTTATAGCTTCTGGTATGCATGCTAAATAGTTTTCTTATAATTTGGGACTCATTTCAAGTGATTTGATGTCAAAAACTGGCATTTATATTCTATATATAACCCACATCACGTTTACAAATTTTACTAATCAATTTTTAGGCAGTTAACATCTAATAAAGCATTTCAAATCTTGTTATACGCATGCTAGATGTTTTATTATTAGTTCTAGACTCATTTTAAGTTATTAAATCACCAAAACTGACAATAATACACCACATATTACCTAATATATGCACATATATTTATACCAATTTCGCAAGTGCAAATCAAATTTTATGATTCATACATATAGTAATTCGTTTATGACTTGTTTTATAGCTTGTGTATACATGCTAGATGTTTTTTTTATTAGTTTTGGACTCAGTTCAGGAAATTTTTATTGGTAGTAATTAATACAAAAGAAGGGAGACAAACAGTAAGAGTACAATAATATTTATATTGGTACTAAGATTGGTAGGAATTCTACCAATCTTAACTGTTGTTTTTTTAATCTGATGTATAGATAGAGAGAATTCTTATATTTGATTTCTAGTAAAATATGAAAAGTTTTTCAAGAAATAGATGGAATATTTTTGATATATCTAAATTTTAAGATACTTTATCTATTTTTGTAAAAAAAATATATATTTTACTAGCAAAAATTAAAAGAAAAAAACAAATTGATTTAGATCAGTAAAATTCCTACTGATCTTACTACCAATATAAATATTACTGTACTCTTACTGTTTGTCTCTCTTCTTTTCTATTAATTACTACCAATAAAAAATTTCCGTCAGTTCAGATGGGCAAATCATCAAAACTGACTGTCATACTTCAAATATAACCTAATATGTGTACAAATATTTATTAAATTAATTTTGAAACCATACATCTATATATTTTCTCGTAGCTTAATATCTAGTAATTATAGCATTTACAGCTTCTTGTATGCATGCTGGATGTGTTTTTATTAATTATGGACCCGTTTCAAGTGATTAAATAATAATAACCTACCTAATACGTGTACTTACAAATATTTATAGACCAGTTTCAAAAGTATAAATATATTTTCGCGCAGCATATATAACCACCTTTATTAAAGTTTTTACTACTTGTTGTATGCATTCCAAATGTCTTTTTCTTAATTTTGAACTCATTTTAGGTGATTATTAAATCACTAAAACCTTGCAGTTAAACTCCACGTATAATCTAATTCATGCATAAATTAATATTTGAGTAATTATATTGTTTCCCCAACTTTATTTCCCCATTAATCCCCCGATCAATCTCCAAGTACAATTAAAATCATTAACGACTTAAACACTTGATATGAATTTTTTTTTTTATAAAATATGTTAGGTACAAACATTTGATACGTGAACTTTTTACACTTGCATGACGAGACATAAATTTGCAATACTTGATATTAATACTTTCAGACATCATCCAGTGTCATATATATTGAAAAAAAAAATTGATAGAATTTGTTAGATAGAAACACTTGATACATAAACTATTCACACTTGCATGACGACGTATGAATACTTGATATTAATACTTTCAGACATCATCCAGTGCCATATGAAAAAAAAATTAAAATTTCATAGAATCTGTTAGATACAACCACTTGACATATGAACTATTTACACTTGCATGATGAGGTATAAATACTTACAATACTTGATATTAATATTTTCAAACGTTATCCAGTGCCATATGGAAAAAAAAAATTAAATTTTGATAGAATCGGTTAGGTACAAACACTTGATACATGAACTATTTACACTTGCATTACGAGTATTTGCTCGACGAGTATACTTGCTCGACGAGGTATGAATACTTGCATGACGATGTATGAATAAGAAAAAGAACTCACTTCTAAAAACGTGTAACAGATGAGTGTGTGATTAGAGAGATAAAAGAAAGCTGATATGAGAGAGATAAAAGAACTCACCTCACAGTTCGAAATACTTAATATCTTAGGTATAAATACTTGATATATTATATATTAATATTTATGTATCCATATTTGCACGCGTCATTGTAAAATCTTTCAAATATTAGGCGGTCTCAAGTAGTTAGTGGTCCCTCAAATAGTTAATAACTGAAGACGGAATGAGTGATTGTTACAGGAACAGCTAGGCGCTCCCTAAATATTTAGTATATTAATTTTAAAAGTGCCAATCAATTTGTAGCTTAACCTATAGTATTTACAGCTTGTATGCATCTCAAAAGTTTTTTTTTTTCAATAATAGTGGACTAATTTGATGTAATTAAATCACCAAAAGTGACAGTTATACTTCACACATAATTTTATACATGTACAAATATTTATTAGATTAATTTTGAAAATATAAATCAATTTTTACAAAGAATAACCTCTAGAAATGCATTTACAACTTGTTGTATGCAAACCCGCTTTCAATTATTTAATTCTAAATTCATTTCAGGTGATTAAATCACCAAAATTGACAATTACATACCAAATATAATCTAATACATTTGCAAACAATTATTACATTTTACGCTAAATAACATCTAGTAATGCATTTATAGCCTGTAATCATCTAGATGCTTATTTTAAAAAAACATTTATTCATATATTAATCAATGAGAGGTTTACAGATGTTCAGATTAGGCTCTTGGTGCATGACAAATAGGTTTCAGGCGTTTCCTTTAATTAGTAAAAGTGCTCAAAACATTCTAAAATTTTATGTGGTTATAAATATTAATTACAGAGATATACAGAATTCTCATTTGAGTATCAATAATTTAAAAGTTATTTATCCAATTAATATGTACGATCAATAAATGTGGGTACATATGATTGTTAACTATAAAGATATGCATAATTCTCATTGGACTATCAATAATTTACTAATTAGTTCTTCTAGTTTTACACATCATTTAGATAAAATAGTATGGAGATGGGACACTTCAGGTCTGTTTACTGTTAGATCCATTTATAAAATTTTAAATTTTAGGAGTGTAAATGTTAATAAAATATGTCATTGTTTGGGACTTACCTATTCCACCAAAAATTAGAATATTTCTTTGGCTCCTGTTACAAAATAGGATTCTCACTAAAAAAAAATTTATTTAGAAGAGGTTGGTCTCACTAAAAAAAAATTTATTTAGAAGAGGTTGGTCTAGTGTTATGACATGTCATTTCTGCCAAGAGCTCTAATCATCTCTTTCTTCTTTGTCAACAGCTCAAAAAATTTGGTTTTGGTTGGGCAAGTCTCAAGAGGTTTTTTGATAAATGGGACTCCATCAGGGACATTTTTGAATTTTCTGCTCAATTTAATTCGGTTAAACAAAAGTGTTTTTTAGTTGTCTTAAGTGCCGTTTGTTAGACCATTGGAAAATAGGAATTAGATATGTTTTCAATCTAGTATCAGCAAATCAACTCGAAATTTGATATTATTAATCATTTCTGTTTTTGAATATTGGGCAGGCCATATAGATAAGCGTATCAAACTTGCTGCTGAAGAATGGCTCCCATCTGAAATCAATGCCGTACCCTTGAGAATGTGGGACCCAACTGATTCTCAAGTTGTGCCATATCAAGAAGACTCGCTGAGGATGACCCAAGTCAGAGGTTCCTGCTAGGCTATGAAGATAGTTCATCATAGTTTGGAGGTGCAGCTGGTACTCCAGTTGAATGAAAAATGAAGTACAACAACAATTTTCTTGAGATCCGTTTGTTGGATTAGTTCAATACCATAGCCCCATGAGTAGCTTGGATATAATTAGTAGTTTCTCTATCACTGTGTTTTGGTGGTTGCTTAAACATAGGGCATTTGTGTTTTGCGCTATCTTAGTTTTTATTTTCTGTTGAACATTGTCATAGTCTGTTTTGCTTTGTAAATTACCTCTTGGTTTCAATATATTGAAACGGGCAGTTCATCTGCCTTTTATAAAAAACTATCAATAATTTAAAAATTATTGTATCCAATTAATAGGTATGATCAATAAATGTGGGTATAAATATTATTTATAGAGATATGCATAATTCTCATATCATTAGGAAGAACATTTTAAAATTTTGTGGTCTCGTGTAGCTTTTAGCTAATTTTTAAAAAGTCTTCATTTGAAAAGTGGGTTTTACATTTTTGTGCATATAATTTGTACTTTTCTCAATAAATCGGATTTTGTTTAGGCCTGTTCGGCTGCAATTGTGTCCAGAGTGAATTTTTTTTTTCCCATGCACACAGTGTTTCAGCCATTCAAATTTGATCCGAACCCAAATTCATTTCCGTTCTCGCTTGGCAGCCAAACAGGCTCTTAATGTTCCGTGTAGTTTCTATAAAAGACAACAATGTATTATTTATTTTATTTTATTTAATGTCACAAATACTGTTACGTTTATGCAAAAATGACATTTACAAACTTGCTCATGACGTGATTAAAAATATTTTGTTTATTTATAAAAATAATTACAAAGTCTTCTTCATTTGAGAAATATCTTGTCAATTTTATGTTGATTAAATATTGTTGGCAAAAATAAGGTATTTTTAATGTTTTACTATAATGTTATATTATCTACTTTTTCGTATTAGTTGAACGACCCAATTAGAACAGTACATATGTGTGATTAGATCGGCTTGAAAAAAATGTTCTAGCTAAAATTTTATTAAAATATTTAAGCACATATTTTAAAACTCTAATTTGAAAATTATAGCTAATTAACTATTTAAATTTTTTATCATTGTATTCTGTAAAATACATATATATGTTTTTTTTTGTTAACATCTGACTCATAAATTTATATATTTTTTAATTTATTATAAATTAATTATAAAAAAATAACAAATAAAACAACACAAAACTTCAAATCTAATTATACTTCTGTAATACATGATGTCTATCTTCTTTTTCATTTATTCATATAATATCAAACATTTTAAAGAGAAAAATGTCATTTGTTTTCTTTAGAATAATGTTTGTTTGGTTTTATTTTAGACCAAAGTGATTATGACAAAAGTTTTTTTATTTGAGATAATGTTTAAGCATCAGATAAGATACAATTTTTTGTAACTATTTCATCCAACTCATTAATAAATTCAACAACTATAAAAATCCAGTTTATAAATACACGATTAGATTATATCTCTCATTAAATACAATTTATTTAATTATAAAAATAAATACTTATTTTTTATGAAATAATAATTAATAAACGTTTTATGTTAATACTTAATCTACTTTATTTAATTATATTATTATTATTATTAATAATAAGTATAATTGTATAATATTAAGCATTTTAGAAAAAAAAAATAGAATTTCTCACAAATAATCTCAAGGTACAACTGAACACTCATTTCACCACATTCTCATAATCAATCCCGTGCATAACTCTATTAATGGATTCCCACATTTTCAAAAATGAGTTCTCATCCTCGTTAAATCTCATCCCGTGTAATTCCGTGACAAACAAACATGCAATAATTAACGTTTAGATCACACGTCATCTCCCCTCCCCTCCCCTTCTCTTCTCTCTTGTAAAGTATACCCTAATCACAGAATTCATATCACACGAGATAACTCAAATTTTGATTTTAGATCAGGACCGTCTGGTCGGCCCTGATCTAAACTCAAAATTTGAGTTATTTGAGAGGATCCGGACTCTATCCGTCTTATATCAGTTACAGGGTTCAGACTTCAGAGTAGAACATGCGCTGAAACTGAAACTGAAACTGAAATGTCTTATGTGTTTTTCTTTCGATCTCTCATCTTTTCTTAATCCACAATAAATGCAAAATTTCCTTGCAATTTCAGCGCAAAATGTTCAAACTCCGATCGGTTCCTTCCGCTCCTCTTCAGTTCTGTCCCCCAGCCTCAAAAGATGGAGCATGGAGCTTAATTGAAAGGAGATAGCTTTATGCGAAACAAGTGCGCCATTCGCTCCCTCTTTCAGCCCCAATTCTCATTTGTCGGTTAGTATTTCATTTTCTTCTTCTTTCCTTCTCCATTTGCTTCTTCTCATTTCGGTTTCATTTCAACCTTAATTAATTGCTCGACCGAGGAGCTCTAAGAAATAACTCTTAATGCGGCCCGAATTTGGCGAACTACTAATTCCTTAAAGTGATAAATCTTAAATGCGAGCCTCTTAGAAAATTTAAAAAGTTTCTTCTAGATCGCATCCTAGTTGATACCATTGTAAGATCACTATCACTAAGTTTGAAGTTAACAGATTTGATATGATTTATTGCCAATTTTCAACTTTTCAGGTGTACTATGCTGACGATATCATGGACCTAGTTGAGAGAGATTTTGTGACCTATGCTGACGATATCATGGAGCCTGAGAGAGCTACATCAATTTCACTCAATTGTGTTCTGAATCGCACAACCTATGAGGATTTCTTCACACAAGATAGCGTCGATGCACCTACATTTGGGGTTTCTGACTCTCAAATAAAGAGATAACTTATATCATACCAAAAACCTGACAATATATATGTGCTGGTTTTGACTTGGATAAGGGAACCTCAAAGATCATGCAATTGCACTTTGGCGGTGTCTTCTTACATATTTTGAAACTCAGATTTCTAAAAGGACCAGCTAAACTTAAGGTACATTATGTCCCCTTAATTTTTGGTTCCTCAATTTTACACCACCATTTGATTTTCTTCTGATTTGTACCAATATGACTTTTCCTGTATCTAGAGGTAACAAAGGGTTCGGTTGGGCTGAATTGGTTTAATTTGTTTGACTTCGAGTCCAGTCCATCCGAGAAAGGAAGAGTAGGGAGAAGAGTACGGGTCGAAGAATGACCCGACCCAGCCCAATTAAATTTGGTCCTACTTGTAAAAACCAGGAGGCATTTAAATACAACCCCTTGTGGGGCACCCACTGTGCAAATTTGTGAAACGAGTGATACTTTTATCAGATATGCTCATTTAATCCTTATTTTAACCACTGAATCTATAATACATTCACTAATAACTTTACTTCATACTTATCTTAACTAAATATTTTAAAGTGGTAAAGTGTATTTGGGGCATGTTTGGTGTAATTTGTAATTATCCTCACTTACACCGGAGGTAAACTCAATTCTTATCAAATCCAAAATAGATCCTTCGAATTTCTTACGAGTGTATATAAGCAAATGAGATTCACTTAGGAGCATATAAAGGAGATTCACTGCCTTGAGGGTTTCACATCTCCATCGCCTAACTTGAGATTCTTCTCACTTAGGAAGAAGAGTGGGGGCCGAAGAATGACGAGCTAGCCAAATTATATTTGGACCTACTTGTTAAAATCAGGAGGCATTCAAATGCAATCCCTTGTGGGCCCCACTTCACAATTTAGTGAAGCAAGTGATACTTCTATCAGATATACTCATTTAATGCTTATTTAAGCACTGAATCTATAATACATTCACTAATAACTTTAGTTCATACTTATCTAAATGAAAGATTGAAAAGTGGTAAAGTATATTTGTGGCATGTTTGGTAGAGTATAATTTGTACTTATCCTCACTTTGCACCGGGGATAATATTTATCCCTAAACCCAATTCTTATCCAATCTAAAACAGAACCTTCCGTCCTTCGAGATTTCTTACGAGTTTACATAAACAAAGGAGATTCACTTGGGAGTGTATAATAGAGATTAACTGTCTCGAGGGTTGCACAATTTAGTGAAACGAGTGATACTTTTATCAGATATGCTCTTTAATCCTTATTTAAGCACTGAATCTATAATACATTCACAAATAACTTTAGTTCATACTTATCTTAACTGAAGATTAGTAGTAAAGTGTATTTGGGGCATGTTTGGTGTAATTTGTATTTATCCCTCACTGATACCGGAGATAATGTTATCCCTTTACCCAATTCTTATTTAATCCAAAACAGACCCTTCGGGATTTCTTGTGAGTTTACATAAACAAAGGAGATTCACTTAGGAGTGTATAAAAGGAGGTTCACTGCCTTGAGAATTTCACACCTCCATCCCCCAACTTGAGATTATTCTCACTTCTGATTGAGATTAGTGTTAGAGTTTTAATTGTATAATGAGTGGTACCGGCAATGAGAAAAAGGAAAAGGTGGAGGAGGGGGGCGGGTCAGGTACATGCCATCTCACGCTCTGGCGATCAATTGCAAATATCAGGGCAATTCAGGATGAGCTACATCAGGTATAAATTATGCTGTAAAGAGGCACAAAAGAAGTGAGAAAGAAAAAGGAGGGACTTGGGGTGGGGGGGGGACCTAAGGCTGCTCTTGTAATTTTCAATTACTTAAATTTGAAATAGACTATGTACTCTTCATAGCAGATAAATAGTCTTCAGATCCTAGTCCCAGGATTTACCATAAAACAAAAAATTGAGTCAAAATCAAATAATCTAGCATTCTTTACCACCTAACACTATACAACCTTCTAAATTGATATAAACAAGAACATAGTAGTAATAGTAGACTACACACAAACAACTGACTCAACTAACAAAATCTGCGACTTCTCAACTTGCATTTTTTCTTGATTTCTTTTGTATGAGTTTTTGGGTGTAATTAGCTTTTGTTGAGTAGATTTCATCAGTTTAACTGCTCTCTTTCTTCAGTATTTATAGGTTTTATGGCCTAATATCTCGTCCTTTTTTGGATTATTTGATTATTACATAGCAACTTGTTGCTCTTATGAAATGCTTGGAATTCAGATTTGTTCTTGCTATTGCTACTTTTGCCATATCCTAATCTGAGTACAAATTATGTAGGTGTTTCTGTTTGTCAAATTTACATTTGGGTACAGATATGTTATCATAATTTTCACAGAGGTTCAACATTTAATTATTTGCAATTGTGATGCTTTACATCATGTTTAGACCTCAGTTGTTTCGAAGACACTTTTTGCAATACAATGGGAGAAAAATTACAACATTTTCGCTTCTTAGTATTCTCGTAAAAAAATTTTGCGAGACAACAAAAAACTTAAATTTTCTTTTAAGTAGTTGGGAAAAATGGTGAACCAGTGGACCTTTTTATGGATGTCAACTAAAATGTTGATAAAACAGTTTTGCAATACAATGGGAGAAACAACATTTTCGCTTCTTAGCATTCACATAAAAATTCTTTGCAAGACAAAGAAAAACTTAAATTTTCTTTTTAAGTAATTGGGAAAAATGGTGAACCAGCAAATCTTTTTGTGGATGTCAACTGAATTGTTGATAATACAGAAGTGAACACTGATATGTTTATACCTAAGTTGTTTTGAAGACATTTTTTGCAATACAACGGGAGAAACAAAACATTACAACATTTTTGGTTCTTAATATTCACGTAAAAATTATTTGCGAGACAACAAAAAACTTAAATTTTCTTTTTAAGCAGTTGGGAAAAATGGTGAATTGATAGAACAGACAGAGGTGAACACTGATATGCTGTTCGTGATTATTATTTCTATGTTGTTCTATTTGAGGAAAACAAATACCTTCTTTGATTGTTGATAAGTTATGAAGTCTCAATAAGTACATCCAGTTGTGTTATTGCACATTTTTGGAAATATATTTTAGTGTTATCATGCTGAAATGCTCTTAAATATGCTTCCTTGAGTGGGATTTTTTCTATAGCTTCGTTTTATTAATATATTTATGTGAAAACAGTTACTAACTATGCAACATCATCTTGTTCATGCTTGATTTCAATAGATAAATGCACGAGCAGAGGAGGAAGCTTTGAAGCTGGAGCACAAGTATAATGTAAGGCGCAAACCTGTCTATGTGAGGAGAAACAAAGTCATAACGTCAATCCGAGGGTTCTGGCTTGCCACGGTAAATATTTTCTATTTCTTGTCTATTAAAATGTGTATACTTTTTTTTTTTTTTAAATGTTATAGACTTATAGTAGAGGGGTTATCCACTATTTGTTTTTTTAATTGTTGCAAATGGCCAGAATTACAAATTGGAAATACCTGACAAGCTTTCTATCTGTCAAGTTGAGAAAATTGCTATAATTTGTCTCTTCCATAGCCCACTGTGAGTTCAATTGTGCACTTTTATCAGAAAATAAACTACGGGACAACCTCGAAATTCTATCAACTATTCGATAGTGGTCTTATAAGTGAAGTGTCTAATTGCAAAAGTTGAAAATTTAGTTGGTCAAGTCTAGGATTTGAGAATTTCAGTATTTACACTGTAATTGTTCTCTCCGAGAACCATTATTTATGCTCTAATTCTTACATTGTGTTCTCTGCTGTGCAGTTTTGCAACCATCCGATTCTCGGCACTCTTTTAACCGAAGAGGATCAGAAGGTACTCATAAGACCTAGTATGATCACCTAACACTGCAATCTTTATTCCCATTTTTTTATTACTTCAAATTACTCTACTGATAGATTTTGAAGAATATGGTCTCGCTGGATGTCGAAGAGGCCGATAATGTCAAGTCTGGCTTCTCCATCAGTTTTGTAGGATGTTTTTTTCTTCTATTTTACCTTTTTAATTTTCTTTTCTGTAACAATAAAAATACGCTGCATTTTCATGCTTTAATATCATTTTCTTTCCTTGTCATATAGAGTTTCTCGCCCAACCTGTACTTTGAGGATGAGAAGTTGACAAAGAGATACTGGTTTGATGATGACGGTTATCTGAGTGTAGTGTGCAAGCCTATCAATTGGAAGGAGGGGAAAGTTAGTATTATAGTAAAAATTCAAATCTGTTTATTGTTTTTAACTTTTTATATGTTATTTGGGCTTACAACTTGATATGATATTTCTATCTGATTTTTTTGGTTCCAGGGAACCTTTGATGGTTGCTTCAGCCCTGATAAGGGGGGAAAGCGATCCCATATGTTTAAGAGGTTTGTATTTCATTTTGATCCTCCTTTTATGAAATAAAAGAAATAATAAAAAAATGAAAATTCTTGATTGCGAACCTTAGTATAGGTGGAAGCACTCTTTTGTGATTTTATTGACATACTACATTTTATTTCTATAGATGCAGCTTCTTCTGTTGGTTCAGTGAAGCTGTGCGATTTGACGGAGAGGTCGACGAGGTAAATTCCTTAATATCATGTAAAATTAAGGTGGCAGTAATAGTTATATCATGAGATAAACTTTTTACGTTTGATTTGTAACTTGTGTATGTAGATTGCGAACATTTTAAGGGGTGATATGTGGCCAAACCCTCTCCAGTACTTCCCAAAAGTTAGTTTTATACTTCTCATGCATGCTGTCATTAGATTTGTTTTGTTGTAAAAGTTTGTTTTTTCCGAGTGAGATGCTCATTTATGTTTCTTTCATTTCATTGTGTAGAAGGATGATGCTGTAGAATTGCACATGCAACAGGAAAGTGAAGAGGAGAGTGAAACTGAAGAGGTATATAGCTACCTTTAAATAAATGTTTCAACTTTTATTGTATCTTTTACAGAAAACCTAGACAAATGGGCTATCAAAAGTCATCAAGAAAATATCTCCTAATGAAATCGGGATAAATGCCAAGCCAAAATATTGTGCTCAAATGTCAAATCGAGGAAGTTATCAATCTATTTATAAATGTTTACCTCTTGATTTGCTGGCAAATAATACAAGATTTACTGCTCAAATATTGCTGATAGCGTAGGTTCTCATGGAAACCCAAATATATTCATGACTTGAATTATGATGCTAATTAATTAAATACACCTTTTTCATGTTGTTTGAAGGTGACTGGAGGCGGTAACGAAGCCGATGATGAGGAAGAAGACGAAAACGATGAGACTGAGGAAGAGGAATCTGAGGATTGCCATGTGGCGAATGACAAGGACTCTGGTGCGGATGATAATAAGGTCGACATTGAGGAGTACCATGCAGAGCATGAAGTGGTCGACGACGAGTTTGATGAGGGTTACAGTGCCGAGGATGACGAAAATGATGACTTTACTGTTATCTGCTAATGGTAGTGTTTGGTGTCTGCTAAGTGTGAGACAGGTGCCAGTTTAGATTAGTTTGGTGGTCTAGTTAGATCACCAAGGCGTGTACTCTGGTAGTAGTGGCTTTAATTTTAATTTGTTTGTTAATGTAAACAGGTGGTCATTGACCACTATTCTTCTTCTTAAGAAAAAAAAAGAACTTTGCGTATATTTTCTAGAGAGAATTTTACTGGAATTTGTTTACATTTTTTTAATTATGATGTGTTTGGAATTTAGTTTTACTAAAATCCTTCTGTTAATATATATATATATATATATATATATATATATATATATATATATATATATATATATATATATATATCTATTTAAATTACTTGGTAGTGGCAACCAAGTTTACAAAATGTAATTTTTTTTACAACATGATAGTTCAGCCTCTCAAAACTAAAGACTCAGAAAAAGAAAAAAAACAACAAGACAACAGCAACTACAAAAACTCAAATGTGCATCCGATTTTGCCTTCTGTTAATATCATTGGAATGGAATTTCAATAGTAGCTGTGTTTGATTTAACTCCCTTTTGTAGGCCTTCTTTCTTTAAAATAGTTCTTAATCCAAGCATTCTGGCTAACCATGGTAAATTTATAATCGTCTCAGAAAATACAACTATAGTGCTGTTGTGGTTTTGCTTTTAAAAGCCTATCCAATTCGTACCATGCCAAAGGAAAAAGAAGAAGATTAAAAGCCTAGAAGACAGATAAAACTCGTACCATGGCAAAAATCAAATGCTACACTGTGGGCTTGTGAGAGGAAACACAAGCTAACTAGAAAGACAGAAAACTCGTATCATGTCAAAAATAAAAAAAAACTCGTATCATGTCAAAAATAAAACTGTTAGATGTGATTTGTGTTATTTTTTCCATATGAAAACTATATTTGCCAATTTAACAAGAATACAAACATTAATCCAGAAAGAAGGCATCATGAAAAGGATGAAATTTAAGACCATGCAATTCCGTACATCTGTATATATGATGATTTTTTTTTTATAGTAATATTTCATACTAAAACCCTTAAAATATTGACTCGTCCCTTGTTTTGAACTTCGCACCAAATCTCATTTTTCGGCCAGTTCCTTAAGCTCAGTCAAGAGAGAGGGGTAATTCAACATCAGCTTAATATAAGCTTCACTAAACATTAACGAAACTGAATTATCTTTAACAACAATGAACCGAAGACATGATTTCTTGAGCACAATACAATTGTGCATCTCAGCTAATTTCAGAGTAGAGTAGAAAGAACCGTCTCCAAAGAGATACTCTCAACTAATTTATACACACATTCAACTTTTAGCTTATGCACCAAATAACAGTCTGCTGCCGCTAGCAAATGTTGAAGAAAGATAGTAGACGAAATCGGCACTTCACATTTAACAGGCTACATTGCCTTGAAAACCGAAGGCATCATCTAATTGATTTTTATGGTGCAGTTCATATCAGATTTTGTCATCGAGCCGAAGAGTTCTGCTTCAAATACTGGTGAATGAGCTGCCATGAGTAGTCTATGTGCAACAAAATTCTTGCCGTCCACATCAAAAGTGACATCGGTATGTTCATTCTCCTCTCTGAACTTTTGAAGGAGACGCATATATGGAAAGCCTATGGAACTTAAAAACATTACTAGCATTACCTATGGTGATTGAAACACGGACACTACTACAGAAAAACATATTACACACGGACATTAATGGAAGAGCTACACGGATTTCCTGCTGTGTTTAAAGCCAGGGTGTATGAATAGGTCAGGAACTACACACGGATATTTGACCGTGTGTGATTATTATGATTTCTACACGGATATTCCCTAATTAACCGTGTACAAAGACCCAGCGAGCTACACGGATATCAACTAAATAACCGTGTACGATTCTTCTTTCTACACGGCTTTGTATTAAAAGTCCGTGTAGCTCTCTTAGCTATTATACACGGACTTTTGGTAAATATCCGTGTACAAATAGTTTTAGATTTTTTGTATTACGCCTCCAGCAAGGCTATCATACACGGATTTTTAACAAAAAAACCGTGTATGATTAGTATTGCACACGGACAACTGTTAAATAGCCGTGTATAAATACCTTTTTTTTTTTTTTTGTATATTTTGTTTTTGGGCTAGCCTCCAGCTTTGCTAGCCAATTTTTTTCAACAGAAATACAAATATTCATTCGAAACAGATTAATTAGCAAGAAATTCATATACTAAATTTATACAAAATTCATATAGCAATAAATTCATTCGAAACATATTTTTATTACAAATTAATCTATGCAAATCCATATCGAGGATTACAAAATTCCATGACAAACCACCTTGCCCACATGCACCGCACATCGTCGATCTGAGCCCAAGTGTAATGATCTTGCTTTGTCACATTCTACAAAATTATAATTTGATAATAGTTAGTATTTCAGAAAAGATAGATATCAATTGCTTATTATATAGGAAATTCATATGAAGTACATACCGCTTTTGGGAATTCGAATTGTATTCTTTCGACAAAGTCAAACATGAATATCATCGTGTAATAAGCGCATTCCCAACCCTCCTTCTGTTGCGGGCTCTGAAATTTATATTTAGTGGCATTTGTTAGAATGACAATAATTTTTTTAACAAGATATGAAATTTCTAACTCATAAAGTGTGCTCACCAACATGTACTTCCAATTCAACTTGCTTTTCTTGCCCGGGCCCGTGCTATCTGATCCTCCCTCTTTAATATATTTCACAAAAGCCCTTACAAAAGTAAGTGAATGTAATTAGCAATTTTATAATTTGATATGATTGAAAGAAATGCAAACCTATAGAATTATTATTGCTTACTTATTCACAAAAGGCAAGATAACTTTGCACTTGGCAGCCGCGGTCCTTCCTTTTGGCTTACAAGAATCAATAATTATGCCCACACTTAAGTACGGCACAATGAGAATCGTGCACCAATGTTTGCTGTTGGATCGAGGAGAAGAATTATAGTACTTTAGCATATAAAAGTCACACGAGTATTTGCTATGATTGATGGTGTGATTTCATTTTTTTATGTTTAACTTTTAATTCCTTTATACAATTCTTTAATTAAAATATAAACAACAAATAAGTTAAGATTAGAACTAACCCCTCGTGGTATGGCATGAGAATGAATTTCTTCTCCTCCGCCTTAGCACGATGCATCGCAGAACACATGTACTCGATAGCCATATCCGGATAATATGTCGCTGCCGTAGAACTCACTTTCTCGGGGTCCAGAAACATGCACAAGTTCTTCTGCTCAACCATCTCATCACAGTTTCGGACTAGCTTCCTGAAAACTCATCATATTGTAATTAGAATATATATTTGAGTTCTATACAATAATGAAAATATTTTAATATCACTAATATGAGGAAAATGGTGATGTGTGAAACATCGAGCCATTTGTCGGATGACGAGTGGTGGAAGAGGTCCTTGAAGTCTCTGAACGACAGCAGGAGCTCCCTGCCTTCGTGTAGAAACATCCCAGGTGGGACAGGGATGACGATAGCCTCCATGCCGTCGGGCGCCGTCATCAAGTTGTCGTGGAGAAGGCGCAAATCATTGGGCAAACGGCTGCATTCTTCTTCTGTGACCATAGGACGGGGCGGTGATTGTGGCGCGTCAGGCGCGACGTCGCAAGCCACCTCCTGACGTACCGGTGAGAGAGCCGTACCGGTAACATCATCTCCTCGTGTCTGTATCAAGTTATAGATGTATTATTCTAGTATTTCAAAAAGAATGAGTTGAATGTAACAAAATAAATGAATTTTTTTATGGATTACCTGATCCAAAACAATCTGACTCTTGGGCCATTGGACAAATGACATCCGTGCGTCATCAAGCACAACTGCGTCGTCGGTAGGGACAGGAAGGGGTACGCGCTGCCATCCATCCACGACTAACTCAACCTGCACGCATGCATGGTCGGGTCTTAGCTGAGTATTGTGTACACTTTTGGCGAGTGGATGTACAACGCCCTTAGCAACGATCATAGAAACACTGCCATTCCGCAGGACGAGGTCGCATGCTCTGGGGTCCTGCAAATTTATAGGAAAGTTGTTTATTCTAGTGATGCGATATTGTCCAACAAGGTTGCAAACAGGTTTTAAATACCTTTAGATTATGAAGAAGTATTGATTACCTTGAGATTATCCAAATCGTCTAAGGCGCCCCACGTGCCGGATGCTTGACTACTTCGCCGAATTCCCGGCGAAATGGGAGGTGGTTGCTCGGATGGCTGCGTAGTTGCTGATCTAATTTGTGTCAACATTGCTTCCATCTCAGCAAACCTTGCGTCATACTCTTTGCTCACCTCTGCGCGTATCTGCGCAACTATCTCGTCTTTGTTTACCTTGGCACGAGATTTTCTTCGAGGTTTTTGTCCCTCCACTCGGAACACCTCCTTCCAGCCCCTGTAGCCCCCTACACCCCTTACTCGACCCGGGTGTTCTGGATTCTCGAGCGCTGCGGACAAGGAATCATTTTGTCGTTCGACACTCCGGGCACCCGAGTTGACCTCCTCCTCTACTTCCAACTGTTCAAGTAGAAGAATTAGTTAAAGCAAAAGAACAATTGACGTACTTTCGGAGTTATAATTTTCGAGTGAATGTCTCAAAGTAAATATAAAGGACTCTTACCATTCTTTGAGCCACGGGTTGCAAATCCGTTGGGAGTACTATCCTCCCGTCAGCGGTTACCTCGGCTCTACCCATGACCCAATCTTTGCCCCTAGGATTTTGGATCCTAACCACGGGTGAGTCAGAATCCTTGTTCGCGTCCAGGACTTTCCTCCATTCTGCCGACTTACCCTCGTAACCACCTGACCCTAGATGGTGTGGATACTTGTTAAAGGCAACGGTCCTCCTGCCTTTATCACTCTTTACCTTCACAGAAACAAGACAATAACGATCAGTTAGTTTTAGAAAGATAAGTACATATCGAGAAAGAATAAGCATAAATTTGGCACGAGTTAGATACCTGGAACTCTTCGGTAGACTTCAAAGCTTGAAACGCATCCCAGTCCTCTTGTTTTAGCCATTTGTAGTAGCCGACCGGATTTTTCCCTTTCTCCATGAACTCCGTCTTCAACGTGCTCTTGTATTGCTTCCAACCATTGTTCATAATCTTCAAAGTCTTATCCTTTGGAACATCATTCTTGATGTTCCACTGAGCCTGATTGACACAAAAATTTAGTGTATTTAAGTATAGGTCATACATAAGTGAAAATTCAAGAGAAGAGTTGTTAGGCACTTTACCTTCACCGTGTTCCACCACCCGTTCTTCACCTTATCCTCGAAATGATCCCATCTCTCAACAAGGATACTCGCATTTTGCCTCACGAAGCTCGTACACCAATTTGAGTATTTCTGCCGTTTTGGTCCCTGCGCACGCCCGTCTTCTGTGAACCAGATTTCTTGATGGGTCTGCTCGGACATGCTCGTGCACATTGTCGGCCCTCTTCTCCTTCTTTCTGACGAGGCAGTAGCTTGCTGCTCCTCTTCTTCCATCATATCGAAGTACTCATCCTCATTCAACATGGTTCTGCATGAAATTAAAGATCAAATCATAAGTGACCAATAATTGAAGAGATAAATTAAAGAGATAAATTAACAAAATAGAGATAAATGAACTGCATATTTTGTCTACTACATTCGACATGGTCTATTACATATTTTGTCTTTTGTAGGGATAAATGAACAAAATAGAGATAACCTAAAATACCCTAACATGCAAGTACCATAATTATTTGAATAACCTAAAATTAACAAGTACCCTAAATTAACAAGTACCCTAAATTAACCTAAAATACCCTAAAATTAACAAGTACCATAAAATAACCTAAAATACCCTAAAATACCCTATATACAAATTATGAAAAACCACAATGTATTCAATAACCTAAAATTAAAGGCCGGCCATTTATTTAAACTCAAATTTCCCAATTTAAATAACCACAATGTATGCAACTTACGAAAAATACTGGTTCAAAATAAAAAAACAGTAATCAATCTTGTTTCTTATAATTTAAGATTTTATTAATTCTAAAATGAAAATTCTCTACAGTATCAGTTGATCATGCACTATCCATGCAATTAATTATCCTTACTCAAAATTGATTTGATTGCACATTTTGACAGTTTCCAAAATATCAAACTTAAATTTAAAATCTAGCATCATATATATACAAAAACGGTAAAATTTAATGTGTGTTTTATCATACATCAAGTAACTTGAGAGTTCAACGATTCATAATTAATCATTTTTTCTACATCATTCAAATAATACTTAGATTATATGTTCAATAAAATATTTATAAATATACTTTAATATCAGTTTATTTATTTTTTTAAATTCATTATCGAAATTGTTAAAATAACTATTATTGAATAATCACTTTCTTATATTGTATTAGAATCCGTATCAATCTGGTTCAAGACTAATGTTTATATTTGTTTTCAGTTCAATCTGGTTCAAGACTAATGCACAAAATTGGCTAACGGGTTCAAACCCAATAAGAAAAAGAACGAGATAGAGAGACGCTAACCTAGGTGAGAGAGACCACGGGTTAGAGAGAGAGAGACCACGGGTGAGAGAGACCGAGGTGGTGAGGCGGCGAGGCGGCGAGGCGGTGAGGCGCGCGGTGAGCGGTGAAGATCGAGCTCGTGTCTTTGGGAGGTTTTTGGCAGAGAAGGGTTTTCAGACTTATGAAAATTTTGGCAGAGAAGGATTTCGAAATAACCAATGTTTCCTCATTATACACGGCTGTTAAGTTAATGTCCGTGTGCAAATCACCTTTCTACACGGTTGTACATAAAAATCCGTGTGCAAATCACCTTTCTACACGGACATCTAGCTAATAGTCCGTGTAGCTCTCTTCCATTTCTACACGGACTATTAGCTAAAAGTCCGTGTATAAATCGTTCCGACAGGCGGGTCCCAGGTTCAGTAAAATGCTTTGAACATAAACTAATATTTATTTTAACTATTAACTAATATTTATTTTAACTAATATTAAATGTTTGATAAAGTTGAACATAATATTTTAAACATAATATTTTCATTAAACATAATCCTTCCTTAAATATTTTAACTAATATTAAATATTTTAACTAATATTTAGTGAAAACTAATATTTTAACTAATATTTATTTTATTTTATTATTAAATGTTTTAACTAATATTTTCAAAAACTAATACTAATATTTGATAATATTATAAGCATTAAACATAATCCTTCATTATAAGCATTAAACTAATATTTGATAATACTATTACTACATTATGCTTTTTTCTTTTTTTCCCTCTTTTTTTCCTTTTTTATTTGATATATTACAAGCTAAAGTTGCAATATTAAAAGCTACACGGTCTTAAACAAAATAAATATTACACATTATGCTTTTTTTTTTCCTTTTTCTCCTTTTTTCCACTATTTGAACAGTACCCTCGGCCCATAATCCTTCATTGTGGTCGGACCGCATGTAGTCAGCTTCGTCTACCCCTTCAAGTGTTGCTACCTCAGTTTGCACATCGGTACAAAATGGAGGTACTTCGTCGAACTGGTCGTACTCTTCTTCATCGACGACATTTTCTACCCCGACAATCCTTCTTTTTCCGGATAGGACGACGCTCAACCTAGCATCACTCGGGTCAGTGGCATAAAAGACTTGGGTGGCTTGCTTGGCGAGTATAAACGGATCATCAACATGCCCAACCCTGTTTAAATCAACGAGTGTGAACCCGTCGTTATCAACTTTAACACCTCGGTCTTTGACCCATTGACACCGAAACACGGGAATGCTCAGGCGAGGACTGTAAATGAGCTCCCAAATTTCTTGAATAACGCCATAATATGACTTTGATGCTATTACAGCCCGGCCATCTCCGGATCTACTGAATTCTTGAGAGGTCGCCACCAACGTCACCCCACTGTTTTGCATCGTGCTCTTATCACTCTGGGATTTAGTATAAAATGTATATCCGTTAATCTCGTATCCTTGGAATGTTCTAACAACAATTTGGGGTCCTTCGCCAAGCAGTTTAACAATTTCAGGTACGGGGTGTGACTGCACTCTTTCTTTCAGCCATCCTATAAAAGAACGATTATGCTCGTTAGTAAGCCACTTCTGACTCCTCGTGTAGTTTTGTTGTCGAAGGATTGTCATGTGCTCATCTATATAGGGAGCAACATCTGTCATGTGTTGTAGTACAATAAAATGTGCCTTTTGTAGTTCATTTAGATCAGCAACTACAGCTCTCAACCCAATTGTCCCGACTCCTTGGAGCCTTCCCTCGTATCGAGATTTTGGAACGCCAATAGGATCCACACCGGTCAAGTAGTTGGTGCAAAAATCAATCACCTCCTCCGTAGAATATCCTTCTATAATGCTGCCTTCGGGTCGATGTCGGTTCCTTACGTATTTTTTCAAGATGCCCATGTATCTCTCGAATGGATACATATACCGAAGGAACACGGGACCACAAATCTTAATTTCTCTCACAAGATGAACAACAAGGTGAACCATGACATCAAAAAAAGATGGCGGAAAATACATCTCAAGTTGGCAAAGAGTAACGACGACCTCCTTTTGCAAAGAGTCCAATTTTAGAGGGTCTATCACTTTGGAATTTATTGCATTGAAGAAAGAACAAAGCTTCGTAATGGTTTGACGAACGTGCTTTGGTAAAATTCCCCGAATTGCAACTGGAATTATATGTGTCAGTAAAACATGACAGTCGTGAGATTTCAGACCGACCAGTTTCAAGTCCTTCATCGACACCAACTTCTTAATATTCGAAGAATATCCTGATGGGACTTTTATACCATTGAGGCATTCACAGAAGCTTGTTTTCTCTTTCTTTGACATTGTGCACAGTGCGGGGGGTAGGTATGTGCGCTTCCCTTTCTCCTGCGGTGCGAGCTCGGGTCGTATTCCCATCTCTACCATGTCTTTTCTCACTTTAATACCATCTTTCGTCTTCCCCGGAATGTTCAATAATAAACCAATTAAACTGTCACAGACATTTTTTTCGACATGCATGACATCTAGGCAATGCCTCACTTCTAAATATTTCCAGTACGGTAGCTCCCAAAATATGGACCTCTTTTTCCAAATATTCTTCGGTAGTGCTTTGGCGCACTTTCCAAAAACAACATCAATGTATTTTACCCGTTCGAAGACACTCTCCCCGTCTAATGGATGACGAGCCACTCCAAGCTCAATTTTCCCGTTGAATGCCATCTTCTTCTTACGATATGGGTGATTAATAGGAAGAAACCTACGATGCCCCATGAATACATTCTTTTGACAATTTTTCAACCTCAGCACCTGCGTATCATCTTCACAGATCGGGCATGCTTTTGCTCCTTTACAAGTGTAACCCGACAAATTCCCGTACGCGGGGAAATCATTTACGGTGCAAAACACCATGGCCCGTAAGTTAAAGGTCTCTTTCATATACGCATCCCACACCGGGACGCCATCACGCCATAATTTTTGGAGGTCCTCGATTAATGGTGCGAGATATACATCTATGTCATTTCCGGGTTGTCTGGGTCCTTGGATTAGTAATGACATCATTATATATCTGCGTTTCATGCACAACCAAGGAGGAAGATTGTAGATGCATAAAAGAACAGGCCAAGTACTGTGCCGACTGCTCATACTTCCAAACGGACTCATTCCATCTGAGCTCACCACAATCCTAAGGTTCCTCGTTTCAGAACCAAATTCTTTGAAATGTCTGTCAATGTTTCTCCATTGAGGAGAATCAGCCGGGTGCCTTAGTTTACCGTCATTTTTGCGCTCTTCTTCGTGCCAGCGCAATAATTTTGCATCTTTGGGATTCGCAAACAACCGTTTGAATCTCGGTATTATCGGCAAATACCACAACACCTTAGCCGGAGGTCGGCCACTTGTGTCCTCGTTACAATCATCAGTGTCCTGGTCCTTACGACGTTTATATCGTGAAACACCGCATTTAGGACAGACATGCATGGCCTCGTACTCGTTACGATACAATACACAGTCATTCGGACATGCATGTATTCTTTCGATCTTCAACCCCATTGGACATATCAACTTCTTTGCCTGATATGTTGTACCGGGTAACTCGTTGTTATCTGGGAGCATTTCTCCTAAAAGCTGTAATAAGGACGTGAAACTCTTATCGCTCCAACCATTGTCTGCTTTTAAGTTTAATAATTTCAACACAGCTGACAGTTTTGTAAATTTGGTACACCCGGGATACAACGGCTTCTTAGATAGACAAATTTTGAAATTTATCATAATTTTTATCACTAATTTCATCTTCCACATCACGTAACATATCCTCCAAATTTTCAGTAAACTCGTGTTCTACATTTTCATCAAAATTCCTCTCCATCTCATCATCGTCATTTTCGGGTTCGACGTTAATATCAGAATATTCGGCACTCTCATAATCCTCGTTCCAATCAAGTTCAAAATTATCAGAAATTCCAACATTCTCATCATTCAATTCACGATTACAATCTTTATTGGCACTACTACTTTCCCCAAATTTCTCACCATGCATGAACCAACATGTATATCTCTTCTTAAATCCCCGACAAATCAAATGAGCTCTAATTTCTTCGATGTCCAAAAATCTTAATAAATTTTTACAATCTTTACAAGGACATAAAATGTCTTCTTCTTTTTTCTTCACTCTATAACTCTCAGCAAATTTTATAAACTCATCAACGCGAACCAAATATTCTTCACTGTCACGTCGCATTTCATACATCCAGCTTCGATCCATCTGTAAATTAAATTAAAAAATGATTTGATCAATTAATCATGCATGGTCAACATTCTCCTTCGTGTATAAAATTTTGGGCTTACAAAGGGCCGGTTTACAATCCTAACCCACTCTTTGAATATTATGTCTCATATGTGAACACATATTAGCGAGATTTAATTAGTATTTGAGAAAAATTCGGCAGCATTTCCCCTTAACTCCCCAAGTATGCGTACGAACCACATACTCGTAGGAGCAATAAGGGAAAATACTGTCGAACTTTCCTCAAATACTAATTAAATCCCGCTAATATGTGTTCACATCCTAAATGAGACATAATATTCAAAGAGCAGTCCTAAAACGGGGACTATCCAAAATTAATCCCTATTGGATTAATTTTGAACGGGCATGGACCTAAAAGCATCTAAAGGTCGGTTATTGGACCACAATACACTAATTAATTACATCTAAAATTAAGAATTCAAGCATGCATGAAATGACCTAATTAAATAAGCCTAAATAACAGAAAATTAGAGGAAGAAAATGATTTAAATACATATTACTAACCTTAGAAAGATGGAGAGGAGAAAATACAAACTTAATTCAAAGATCTCAGATCTCAGCTGCTAGCCTCGATCAATTCGCAGAAATAAAAAGCTCAGTTCGAGATGTATTAACTAAAAGACTTGATCAAAACGGCGCTCTGGAAGGGAAGAGATAAAAACCCTACACTATTATACACGGCTATTTAGTTATAAATCCGTGTAGCTCTCCAACTATTTCTACATGGCTATTTAGTTATAAATCCGTGTACAATTATAAGAATTCTACACGGCTATATTATCAAAAAGCCGTGTGTAATGTTTCTACACGGATATTTAGTTATAAACCGTGTAGCTCTCTCAATTATTTGCACACCCACTTCTTTACACACGGATTTGTGGTTTCTAATAAACCGTGTAGCTCTCTCTAATAATTCTACACTGATTATTAACTAATTATCCGTGTAGAAATCGTGCAGATCTTTTGGACTCATATTTGGTACACTGTTTTTAATATAATTGCCAAATCCGTGTACAATGTGCAGTGTACAAAGCCAGTTTTTGTAGTAGTGGGAGTACTTAACAATCATCTTTGATATATGTTTGTTCTAATTTGGTCCTTTCAAAAAAGTTAAAGAAACCCCAATCGTTTGCCTTAAATGTAAATGTGTGAACTAACGATTTCAGAGTGGTTGGTGTAACACTTCCATGCTTATTTAGCAGTTCAAATCCAAATTCTGCTGTGACGTCTACATATTCTCTTTCAAGCTCTAGAAAGATAGACACATATTTGCCATTGTGATCCTCCTCCTTGCCTTGAGGGAAGCACTTAATAGCCCAATCATGTTGACCAACTCTTATTTTTGGCGAGATGATCCAGTTACCAATACCCATGTCTTTAGTTTTTGAGTGGTTGATTTTGAACTGGTAGGATTCTGTAGATGCCACATTGCTGAAAGAATCCATGACTTGAATACAAAAAGAATTAGTGAAACCTAAGGAGCACAAAAAATGACAAGATGTTATGTATATATAACAAATATTCTGCAGTGCTTGTATAATTATGAGAAGTTTTTCAAATCTGTGACGGAGGATACGGTTTGGTATCATGACAACAAACGACTCCGAGTCGCTCAACAATATCTTCCGAACAGCCGTAGAATGCCCGTGGCTGCCATAGTGGAGGATACGTTCTACAAGTGCAACAAATGATTTGTTCAGCGGCGACATCGAGCAATGAAATTAAAAGACAAGAAACAGGTTCTTTCCGACCGGGTTTTGCAAAAGATCAGAAAATATTGGGAGAAATCTGCAAGAATGCATTTGATACGTTATACGCACGACCAAGGTCAGTACCAAGTTTCATCCCCAAATGAGTACGTTCATTGCACCCACAACAACATAGACAATATATAACTTACTCAAAAGGAGTTTGTGTACATTGTGACACGCGGTCCCGACAACCAAATGGAATGTACTTGCAGTGGGATCCAATTAACTTCTATTTTCGTGCTCTCATGTCTTACCTGTTTGTAGTGACCGAAACTGGTGCGGGGACCAATTTGTTGCAGACTGGTATACTGTGAACTGTCTTGGAGTGGGGTATTTGTTCTCATTGGCAATATGCCAGAATGGCCTGCTAATACTGAAGCAATAATTCTTCCAAGCAAGGGTTGGATTAGGGTTAGGAGGCGAAACACATCTATCACGTAATAATGATGGATGAAATAGAAGATAGACGAAGGGGGCATCAGCCTCGTCGTTCCACTATCGATAGGCAACGAAGAGGTATGTCATCAAAAATTATATTTTTTTCCAATTATACCAATTTACTAAGTAACAAATGCAAATGCAGAGACAAGAAATGCAGCAAATACGGTAGAAAATGAGTGAGTTATGGCAGATGCAAGTGGGTCCGGAGGGTCACGGCGTAGCACACTACAAACTGTTTAGATGCATCTGCTATATTTGCAGAAGCAATGGGAGAGGCAGTTGTCATAGGAGAAGAGACGGTTGGGGTGCAAGGAGAGCCATCTGGAAGCCAACCGAGGAGGTCAACTAGTAGGCGTACAACAAGGGCATCTGGAAGCCAAACAGGGCCATCTGGGAGCTAAGCAGGGCCATCTGGAACCCAAGCAGAGCCATCTGGTAGGCCATCTTCTGGAACTGGTTTGTTTCGCGGATTTAGTTTTAGACGTGGTAGTAATAGGTGATTTATATGCATGTTGTGAACTTGTTTATTTAGATGCTGCTTTCAGAATTTTTTTATTTGCAATTTGTGCAGACTTTATTTGCAAATTGTGTAGTACTTTTTATTTGTAATTTGTGTGTACTTTATTGTTTTGTACGAGACTCTGAATTGGCTACGAGACTTTTTTTTATTTGCAATTTGTGAGTCTGACTTGGCTGCGAATTTAATTGTGACTCTGAATTCTTTCTCACACCTTCATCTTTAAAAGAAACAACACGTGACTACTAAATAAAAAAGTAATTTAATTTAATTAATAAAGCACAAACACATTAAGTTTAAACAAACTCAGAATTGATGAAATAAAGTCTACAAAATAAACACTAAAGAAACTCGAAAATTTTACAACCTAATTCATCAAACTACAATAATACTACTTTTTAGAACCCAGCTCAAATGCATTCAAATTTTAAACCCTACTAATATTACTTCTGAACGAGCTGATTTTGCCAGATCTGGATCAGTCACAACAGACGAAGTGGTAGCCTTACCAATATAAGTACACAGAACAAACTCATCGTCTGATGTTGGAGGCTCTGGATCAACCTTTTTTTTTTCAAACCATAGCCGTAGGGATTTTCCACAAAGTTATCGTCTGAAATTTCATAACTAAGAAATTCCGACTGTATGAATGATTGACATGTCTTTTTATCAGGGCATATTGGACACTTGTACTTTTTTTCCTCATTTTTACCTCGATCACTAATTGACCCTCCTCTCCCTATGCCACGATATGACGACTTACCTCGGTTGCTGTTGTTCATCCTTTTGGCCCCTTCAAATATCAGCCTTTTCGCCTCAAAACCGCACTCTTTCTCTCTGTCCCTTCCTCCCTTTCTCTTTTGTGAGTTGAGTGAGTTGTGAGGGGGAAAGAAAGAAAGATGGGTATTTTGTAGGGTTTAAAACAACAACAACAAAAATTTAATGGTACCGATCATTTAATGACCAGTAATTAAATAAACAAGATACCGGCCATTTAATGGTCGGTATTTAAATAAATAGAGTATCAGCCAGAAAATGGCCGGTATGGGTATTTTTATAAATACTCACGCAATATGGGTATATTAATTAATTTCTATTAAACTTTGGATATTAATAAAAATGTCGGACCTATCAATATATATATCTGGAGTGAGGCTATGGTGCTATGCATAGCACCAATGGCTAGTGTACTACGGCTCAATATGATACTTTTTAAAATCCTAACGGTTGATCCGAACCGTTCAATGTGATATCCATATGAATATGTACTTGCAAACTAAATTTTATATTTTTTTTGAATTTTTTTACTTTTTTTTAGATAGATAGAAAAATCAGTGTTTTCTGAAAATTTTGGACCATCAAAATTCTACCTATCTGAAAAAATAATAAAAAAATTCGAAAAAATATAAAATTTAGTTTGCAAGTACATATTCATATGGTTATCACATTGAACAGTTCGGATCGACCGTTAGAATTTTAAAAAGTATCATATTGAGCCGTAGTACACTAGCCATCCGTGTTATGTAGCACCATAGCCTCACTCATATATCTGATCCATATTTATAGAACCTTGTAGAAATATAATATGAAATTGCTCATATTAAAGTAAAATTGATATTTGAATATTCCAAAATTAGCAAGAAGGAAGCCGACATTTTTATTAATATCCAAAGTTAATTACAAATTAATAAATATACTCAGAATTTTTTTGTTTTTCCAAAAATGTCCAAACCGGTCAGATTCTGGCTGGCTTCTGGGAAAGAGGAAACCGGTAGAATTTGGCCAGTTTGGACATTTTTGGAAAAACTTAAAAATTCTGAGTATATTTATTAATTTGTAATTGGATATTAATAAAAATGTCGGATAAGGAAGGGTCGCCTTATGTTTAGGAGAGCAAATACACTCAAAAGTATTGAAATGTTATTAAAAAAAACTAACTGCATCATCAAACCAGGGTGTCAATGTCATTTTTTTATTTATATATCCAACTCGTACTATATTTAATAAGACGGGTACAGATAAGATTTTTTTTCGTAAACTTATTGAGTACGGGTAAATATTTTTTTCATTATCTAAACGGGTACTATTCCGTACCGTTACCCGATTGGATAATTATAAAAAAAATATATATATTATTTAGATCAAACGTTAAGTTCATCGGGATTAATTTTCAATTTTTAATAAAACGACGAATTAAATTTCAGATCAAACTAAATTTCATACGATACTTCATAGTCCATACTTATCTAATATTTCAAATCAATGATCGGATTGGATCAAATCCGAGGCGATTTTACGAAATGGCGCAAAAAGGGCTACGAAGCGAACTGTTGCCTCTGCGACCGCGCCGGTCGGTACGGCGCGCGGTACCGGTACAGAGGCGGAGGTGCACTCTCTGGTTCTTCCTCTTCTCGCTCCTCTCTCTCGGTTACATCTCCCTATTTCAACCTCATTTCTCATTTCTTGGTTCGTACTATTCTCTTTTACTGTTTTTTTTCCTTCCAATTTTTGTTCTCATTTTATTTGTTTTCATGGTAACAATTTATTGATTTTACAGCTCTGCACTATGCTTGGGTTGACAAAGGAGCTTCGATCAATGAATCAGCGAATTTTTGGAGGTCTAATAATTTCTTGTAAGTTCAAATTTAAGTACTAAAGAAAAAGAAGCTTCTTTTTTTATTAGATCATATGTCGATTGATACCATTAATGCATGAATAGGGACGAACACGGTTATCTAGATCTCCGAGGCACAGTATTCGCAAGCACCGTGAGTTTTTTACCATTGTATATAAAAAAAATTAACTGTTGTTTTGAAACTTGGTTGAGATATTTTTGCTCAATTGTTGTACTTTTCAGATGTACCATGCAAGATAGATCTTTTAACCTCAGTTGACAATCTGATAGAACCTGAGAACTACATCAATTTCACTCGATTTTCTCTGAATTACATAACTCAAGATCGATATTCATACAATTATAATAATAGCAATGTACCTCAATTCGGGGGACAGCAAACTCTAGAAGACAGAGAAAACTCGTACCATGCCAAAAATCAAATGCTACACTGTGGGTTTGTGAGAGGAAACACAAGCAACTATAAGAGTGGTTTGACATTAATGAAAAAGACAAGGAAATAATGAATAATTGCACCGTGGTGGTATCATCTTGTATTTTTGGTAACTCAGATTTTCTAAGAAGACCGACTAAACATAAGGTACATTTTCCATTCTAACTGCTTGTATTGCTTTCTTGTAGCATTACAGAATCACATAATTATGCTGTGCTGGTTTATACCTGGTGAACCTTACCTATAAAATTTGGGCTGCCTTCATGAGAGTTTTTTCTCCTAAGAAGGGATAAAGCTGTACCAACTTAGTCAGGTCTGGTACATTACATACCAGTCGTACGAATATTTTTTTCGTAAAGATCGATCCAGGCAGACATTAATTTAGCTACTTATTTTTGGGCTAATTTTCATCTTCGAAAAGTTGCAATCAAGGTTATGTTGAGAAATGCTATTTTTAAAAAATAGTTCTGAGTGCAAAACTTTTGTTGAACTTACACAGATGCCATTGCAGTGTGTTGTTATAACTTGTATAACAATGCAAATGTGACAGATGGGAACATACACTAAGACCAACGTATGCTTTATGATATTCATGGATGCGTTAACATTGGCCAAATTATCGACAGAAGGTAATGTTCCCGATGAAAACGGTAAAATCGGTCTATGGAGGGTTATTTTGGTCAAGAATTTGCCTTACATTGACATGCGCAAGACGGGCAAAGTGCCAAAGTTTCTATCTCATCGCCTTTTCCCTTCAGCTAGGTACTTTTCTTATCAAAAAGTTATTTTCTCTATATGCACATAAAAATTATCACTTTTTTATTTTGTTTTTATGTGAATCAATACGTTGAAAAATCAACTTTCAGAAGTTATCCACAGAAGTGTACTTTTTAAAACTCTTTTAAAAACAAAGTTGAGATATCATAATCTTTTACATGTGCATAGAGAAAATGATATAGATCATATCTAATGGTTTTATTTTGACATCTAAGTTTTAAATTTTGAGTTATTAAAGTTTTTAAAATGTAGGCATGATGGAGGCACCAAAAATTAAGACATTTGAATTGAACCCTCCTCTTTGAACTAACATACAATTTCTTGAATCAGGTACTCAATTTGGGTAGATAGCAAGATGCGGGTCAATGCTGACCCGATGCTAATAATAGAATATTTCTTGTGGCGAAAAGGAGCTGAGTACGCCATCTCGAGGCACTATGACAGGAGCTGTGTATGGGAAGAAGTGCTTCAAAATAAAAGGCTGAATAAATACAACCATACCTTGATAGATGAACAATTCAATTATTACCGATCGGATGGTCTAGTTCGGTTCAACCAATCAGACTCAAATTCTCCCCTTCCCAGCTGTTGGTTTTCGTTTAGTTTCAAATTCTCTTTTCTTTAAAAATATATTTTTCCAATTTTCAAATAACACCCAGTATTTATAATTTTTCCAAGTTCCAACCAACAAAACTTTCCTTCCTTCAATATGAAAAAAGGTTAAATAAAGTAGAAATGACAAAATTGCTCCTAATCTCGTTTAATACAAATAAAATTCATACTCTACACCTGAAACTGTGTGGCTAATTATAGTTAAACTTATCCTCTAAGACATATAGGCACACTATAGGTTTATTATTTGCATGTTCCTTCGCATCGGCTGTATAGTCGGGTACTGATTTCGAGTTTTTCTAGAAATTTTGTTGTTTCAATTTACAACCTACTGTACAGATTTAAATTTAAATTGCTACAAGAAAGAGCCAAACATGCTTACTTCTAATTATGATCAATTCGAGTTTCTTAAATGTGACTTTCCTTTCACAGTTGTACCAGAAGGTTCTTTTATTGTGCGTGCACACACACCGATGTCAAACTTATTTTCATGCCTCTGGTTTAATGAGGTGAACCATTTCACATCTAGGGATCAGCTGAGTTTTGCGTACACTTATTTAAAGCTGAGGAGGCTGAATCCTGATAAACCATTTTACTTCAACATGTTTATGGTAAGAATTATTTGTTCTTCTGCTTTTTTCCGTAATTTTTTCTTTTTTATTAGCAAGCACAGATTTTATATTCAATTCCACTGTTGATCATGTTTACTCTGGTTTGGTTTTTCTTTTTCGTCTGATTTATGTCAAAGAACAACCTTGTATTCTCAGTTTACCCAAATCGTGTTGCAAAGCTGAGCATATGCTGGTTTTTATCCATTTCTTTCTTAAATATTGGTAGATCAGAATTTGTTTAAATGGAATTAATTATATTGTATTTGTGAGTAGGGTTCAAATACCTTGTGTTTTATGTCGCAATCATGCCTCATGTCTTTCATGCCTTAATTGTGCCTCAAATCCTTTGTGAGTAGGGTTCAAAGTCCAAACAGTTGATCTGAATTGCTGAACATAATCTCCATATTAAAACGTGCTTGGAGACCAAATTTTATATATATTTTTTAAATTTGTTACTCACATATCTAAAAAATTAGTATAAGTTTCTAAAATTATAAAATTTGGTTTCCAAACACATTTTAATATGGAGATCAAATAGAAATGATTTATTAAAAAATGATACTTTATTGATTAACCTCTTGGGTTTATATAGGCCTTACAATCTTACAAATAAGTCCCTAGTCTATTCTCTAATACCTATTTACCAATAGGCCCTTGAAATACAAATCTCAACACTCCCCCTTGTCCACTAAGCTCATCTTGTCACACAGTCTAGATATGTCTACTGAGCTAAGTCCTTTGGCGAGACAGTCTGCCATTTGATCCCCCGTTGGAACGTGACCTAGCTTCAGTAGTCCACTATTCAGCTTCTCCTTGATGAAGAACATGATCTCAACGTGCTTGGTCCTGTCATGCTGCACCAGATTGTTGGCAATGTTGATTGCTGACTTGTTGTCACACCACAGCTTCATTCGATCTCCTCGATTCATCTTTAGCTCCACCAGAAGAGCTCTCAGCCACAACAACTCGGCCACTCCCAAGGCTATGGCCTTGTACTCAGCCTCCGCTATCAACCTATTGCTACCACCAACTGCTTCTTGTTCTTCCAAGACACCAAGTTACTCCCTACGAAGATTCAATACCGTGAGGTGGACCTTCTATCATCGGCGCAACTAGTCCAGTCAGAATCACAGTAGCCCTTAATGCTTAGATGACCATTTTTTTCTGAAGATCAACTCCTTTCCTGGAGCACTCTTTAAATACCTCATGATCTGATACACTGCGTCCATATGATCCTTGCTCGGGTCATGCATGTAGCGGCTCACCACGCTTACTGCAAATGAGATGTTGGGACGAGTGTGACTTAGATAAATCAAACGGCCTACCAATCTCTGGCACCTCTCACGATCGACTGGCTCTTCTGCCTCCACACTTAACTTGAACTTTTGATCGATTGGAGTGACCGCAGGCTTGCACCCAACATGCCGGTCACTGTGAGAAGATCTAGTACATATTTCCGCTGAGAGAGGACAATCCCCTCTGCTCCACTAGCTACCTCTATCCCAATGAAGTACCGAAGCAAGCCAAGATCCTTTACCTCGAATTTCTTGCCTAATCTCACCTTCAGTTGGGCAATCTCCCTCTCATCGTCACCCGTGACAATCATATCGTCAACATACACGGCAAGCATTGTAGTATGGCTCCATGTTGTCGAAAGAACACTGTGTAGTTGGCATTGATCTGCTGATATCCCATTCCTACCATAGCCCTCCTGAACCTATCAAACCAGCTCGATGAGACTCTTTCAGCCCATAGAGTGACTTCCTCAGTCTGCACACCTTGCCCACTGTTTAGTTTGTGCTGAAGCTTGGTGGTATTTCCATATACACTTCCTCCAACAGACCCCCATGAATGAATGCATTTTTCACATCAAGCTGGTATAGCTTCCATTTACCATTTGCTGCAAGGGAAACCAGCGTCCTGACTGTGTTCATCTTCGCCACTGGTGCAAAGGCTTCGTCGTAATCGATACCATACGTCTGACTGTTACCTTTCGTCACCTGTCGTGCACTGTATCGCTCATCCTTCCCGTTTGGATTTTACTTTACTGTGAATACTCACTTGCAACCAATAGCCTTCTTCCCCGCTAGTAGTGGCACTATCTCCCATGTCCTATTTTTGTCGAGTGCTCCAAGGTCTTCATGCATGACAGCCTCCCACTTTAGATCCTCCTTAGCTACCTACCAACACTTGAGTATAGAGACAATGTCCAATGAAGCAATGAATGCTCTATGTGATATGTTAGAATATGAGACAAACTGAGCAATGTCATGTGGAAATCCAAAGCGATCAGGAGGATGTCCCGCATTGCTGCGAGAAGTCCTCTTTAATGCCGTGAGAGGAGGTGGTGGGTGTTGTAGGTGCTTCAGGAGTCGAAGTAGGCCGGGACAAGGAACTGTGTGGCACGTTGACCTTGAGCGGTGCAGGCATAGTTCCCGCATTCTGCTTCCTCCTCCTTTGGTACACTCTCAGCTCCCCCTGAGTAGAGTCCCACCACTTTATGGTATTTCCTCATTTTCCGGCTCATCCTCAGCCGATTCTTCCCCCACGATAGGACATTGGATTGACCGCACATTCACCAATCCCTCACTATCACTACTCTCCCCCTCTCGCCTCAAAGCTCCAGTATTGAGCGAGTCATCAAAGGGTAAGGTCACATCTAGTGAGTAGTATGGCTCAAACTCTCGAAAGGTCACATCCATTCTTACGAACAATCGCCTCTCCACCGGGCTCCAACACACATAACTCTTCTGCGTTGCCGAGTAGCCCACAAAGACACCTCACAACTCTGGGATCCAGCTTCCTCACTATTGGTCTGTTGTCCTTCACAAAGCATACACATCCAAACACTTTTAATGAGAATTCCTCCATTATCACCTTTAAACATTTCACATGGAGTCTGCCACTCTAACACTCTTGAGAGTATTTTGTTGATCAATTGGGCGGCTGTCAAGACGGCTTGCACTCACAAGTGTTTTGGGACATTCATCGAGATCATCATACACCGAGCTATCTCCAGGAGGTGTCTGTTTTTTCTTTCCGCTACCCCATTCTGCGCTGATGTGTAAGGGCATGTAGTTTGGTGCTGTATCCCTTGAGTCGACAAGTACTCCTCAAACGGCTTGTTTGTGTACTATGTCCCATTATCAGACCTCAATACCTTCACTATTGTCCCATATTGAGTCTGAATTGTAATCTCTAAAGCAAGCAAGCACATCGCTTTTGTTTTTAATCAGATATAATCAAGTAACACGAGAAAAGCAATCAATGAAAGTCACAAAATATCTATAACCATTCATAGAAGTTGTGGAACAAGGTCCCCATACATCTGAGTGAATTAAATAAAAAACACCATAACTCTTATTACCCGAGCTTACATAAGAGTTTCGAGTATGCTTACCAAACTCACACGCATCACACACAAGTTTCTATTTATTAGCCTTTTCGGACAAAGACGGATATAAAAAACTCAAAACTCCAAGAGAAGAATGTCTTATGCGCTGATGATGCAACAACAACTCATCCTCCACACTCCTACCAAATCCTCCCACACCCGTCTTCTCAACCATGGATGTCAACACTGAATCCATCCCCTCTCGGTCTATGTACCACAGCCCACTATGCCACGTGCCAGTTCCAAGTCTCCGGCCAGTCCCCTTCTCTTGATAGATCACCTTGGGAATATCAAATTAAACAACACACTTTAGTTGTAGTATAATGACATTAATGAATAAGAGGTTTACTAGAAAAGAAGGAGCATGCAACACATTAGACAAAGTCACAGAATCGGTATATCTAACCGTGCCCTTACCAACCATAGGCTGTGTTGTGCCATTAGTTGCTTGGATGCTCTCTGGAGCTGCTAGGTAGTATAAGAAGAGAACTCACAACGAGCCCCCGTGACATATCGAGATGCACCAGATTCTACCATCCATTCTGGTAATCTTGTGGTAGATATGGAAGCAAGAGCATGAGTGTCACAAGTATCTTTGTCTGAGTGAGCATAAGTAGCAAAGTTACCCTTAGATGATGATGATGTGAAGCCCTCTTCAGTCATGGGCTTCCTGCCCCCATCACTCGCCAACTTCTTCCTCCTCAACATCTCAAGAAGCTCCTGATCCTCCTCAGTGAAGGCCTAAACTGCATCTTCCTCTTCTTCTGTCACAGTCATATTTGCCCGATAACCTCCAAACTGAGCACCTCTACCACCTCTACGACCACGGTCTCCAGTTTGTCCACGTCCACCTATCTCTCTCTCCTTGGGTGGTCTAGGAGATCCCTGCTCCGCAGTTGTAGCACCTGCGAGTCTCTCCTGAACTCCTGTCATACCTGAGTTCGAGACTACCAATACTGAACGCATCCCTGCACTTCCATTAGCCTCGGAGTGCAACTTCATGCGACTCTCCTCCTGCATCATAGCCGCAATTGCCTCCTCGAGTGGGGGAATCTTCGTCTGGGCCAGGAGCACTGCTCTCATTTGATCAAACGCCGGATTGAGATTCCCAAGAACTGCATAGTCCTCTCCTGAGAGCGGATCTCTTCACTCTTGCACTATGGATCCTTGCAACTCGTAGCGGCTGAGGCTGAGGCGAAGTTACTGTAGTGGCGGCTACTGTAGCAGGTGAGAGGTGGCTAGGGTTAGGATTTCGGCTTTGATACCAAATAGAAATGATTTACCAAAAAATGATACTTTATTGATTAGCTGCTTTGATTTATATAGGCCTTACAATCTTACAAATAAGTTCCTAGTCTATTCCCTAATACTTATTTACCAATAGGCCCTTGAAACAACTATAAATCTCAACAGATTATGTCGAGTGGTTCTGATTGACTGTTTGGACTTTGAAAATGAATATAAGATGCGCGGCACAATTGAGATCATACTTGTTGTTATAACAATTTAGTTTAGTTTAACCTGGTTTATTAGTTTGTTTACTTGTGACCTTCAAACTTATATAGGATTGTGAAAGAAGAGCAGTTGCGAAGTTGTTCCATCACCGGACCCAACAGTTGGTCCCACCCCCTGTTACTCCTTGATAACACTACACTACACTCGGTGTACTACCAGAGGTTAATCTCATGTGATCCCTGACACTTAAATCTCATATCATGCTTTCAATGGAGACCAACAGAAGTTTGCGGCTTAAGGGTCGCAAATGTCTTTTAGCCCAAGAGAGGAAAGGTAAAAGGTAAGGAGTATTCTCAACACAGTCACTCAATGCTTGAATCTCATTTTTAATCTTATGATAGTCGTAGCATAAATTGGATCAATTTATATATTTTTACTAGGTGAATGCATTCATTGACTGTATTTCTTTCGGAGCGACTTGTGCTTTAGTCTAGAATTCTAGATGCTTTTGTTTATATTGCTTATATATTGGATTGATTTAATTCAGATATCCTTTCCAATTAAATTGATTGTAATAGAATAATAATTAGAATATTAATATCTTCCTACTGAGGGAATGATTTGATTTCAACATTACAAGGGTTTATTTTATACCTGAATCTCACTTTATAAAATCGGAAAAAGACAAAAACTGTCCTACTTTTAAACATCGAAATCCTACATATAAAATGAAATATTAAATATTATTAAAATGTTTATCATGTTAATCAGGTTGGGAAAAAAAACAAGTGAATAATAACATTATACTACTGAAATATAAAAATTTAGAAAAAGGGCCTTAAGAGTGTTATTTCATCTAACATCTACAATAAGCTCATCCTATACGGATTAATTACACATTTCCTCACATAAAAATTGAAATTTGAATATAAAACTTGCTTGCCCATATATTTCTCCCTTCGTCATAATTTACAAAAAATAATTTTAAAAACCTGTACAACACACAATCAGTAATGCTATGAATTTATGATAAAAAAAAAAGCCAAGTCTACCATGATGATCCAGTAATTTAATTATGTCTGAACAAGTTGAACATATTGTACAGGATATAGGAGGCGAAACCACAGCTTCTGTTTGGAAGGGGAAAAAAAAGAGGAAAAATAAAACAGAAACTCAAACAATTCTAAAAAAAAAAAATTCAGCAATTATGCAAGATACCGGTACAATTTCCTGTCAGCCTTATCCCTCTCCAAAAACTCGCGCTCAATCAGCGACTCAATTCGCTTCTTTATAACAACCGGGTTTGGCAGGAACCGCGATTGGAGTTGTTTTGTCACCTCAGCCACTATACTATTATGATCTAGCACACGTCTTGACTTCATGATGCGCACAATTGCGGCCTCGATCTGGGGCTTTCTATCCTCCTCCACCCTCTGACGTGTCTCCTGCTTCTCTGGTTCCGATTCCTTTTGAGCAACGACCGTCCCTATCTTCACCTTCACAAATTTACTTGTGAATTTGTCATTAAAATGAAATACATCCTCTTCTGATATGTCCTTGCTCATTGGTTCTTTCCGAAGAATATTTTTGCCCTTCACACATGCAAGCGATTGAAGGCACCGTTTCAAATCAAGTGCGGGTATTTCTGTAGCCTGTTCGATTTCTCTATAGGTTAAACCATCGGCTGAATTGAACAGCATAAGCACACACATCTGATAAGTTGACACATTCAACTCATGTTTTTGACCTTTGCCGAAAGTAGCCTTTATATCGGCTGTACCCATGTTGGTTTGCCATGTTAACCGTCTCCCACTATGCGTACCTAGATAGTATGTCCTGAATTTTTCGCACACAGTGAGTATCTCTGGGGGGAGATTACAGGCAGGGCTCGGCTGAGTTGGCCACGACCCAGTCGTTAGAATCTGAACAGCGAGCGTGGGCCCATCTCCAAGCTCAGCAGACTGTTTCGTATAGAAATCTAACATTGTGTCCTGAGATGTTTTCATGTCAGTAAACATACCTTCCAATTTACATGTGAACTGATACCCGCATTCAGTTTTTAGTTTCACAATCATGCTCCTCTCGGCATCGTCAGGAACGGTTTTTCCTGAGAGAAGTCGCTTCGCCAAGTGCTGTTTATAGTACTTTTCAAACACATCCTTCTCTTGTAAATACCTAAATAGCATCATGACTTTGTCTAATACCACTTCCACCTCCTCTTCACTGGCCCCTTTTAAACCTTTCCGCAACTTGTCGTCCACGTAAAGAGAAATAAATTCAGGTGAACGATTATTCAAATTAATAAAATATTCAAATGAAGAATTCAGTGCATTTTGGAAGGTTTTATCATTACTAAACGCTGTGTTTATTATTTTGTCATGCTTATCCTTTTCATTTAGCAAACATTGAACAAACTCTACCGGATCTTTTAACCTTTCCGGGTCAGTTACCAAAAGACGACCCCTTTCTCTCAAATAGGATGTCATCACATCCCGAATTGTAGATAGACCTTCTGGAACCCTTTTAAAGAGACTATACATTCGGCTGAGATCATCGTATTTATCATCTATAAGCATATTAACTAGGCCGGATTTATCCATGTGCACCAATCTTTGCATGTGGTTGGCAATTATTTCTCTCTCTACAACACTTGTAATTTTAACCTCAGTTTTTGCATCCAAATAATGAGAAACTCGTTCCATCTCTTCATTTAACCGTCTCTCAGCCTTTTTCAAATAACTACCACAGTCACAACTCTCGATGAACTGTTGTGACTCACCACTGTAAAACCTAGCAGAGACGTCCAAAAATGGCTTTTCAAAATCCTCTTGGTACACTGATGATCCCAAATCCATCAACATTTTAGTTATATTCCTCATAAGGCCTCTATTTATGACATCACCGGTTCTCTCCCTTTGAATTAGATCCAAAAGGGTGTCTAGTAGACGGGCTTGGATCTTACTGGAGTGTATTATGTGGTCACGCCAGAGGTTAAGACCGAGTTCATGTACCGGTGTTTTGTGACAGCTAGGCACATAGCTACGGTCCATGTACATGAGTATATCTCGGATCATTTGTAAAGCCTTGTTATGGTCGGCCCATTTTTCATTTAGTTTTTCTAAAAACAGATCGCCTTGCTGCGCTGATTCTATTGATTTTGCAATCTTGTTTAGGTGCCACGTCAGTGTTGCAACCAGGCCAGAATACAACTTCTCACTGTACTTGTGTAGTACCATGTTGTATGCGGTCCTGTATTGGTACAAATTATGGTTCACTTTAGTTATGCTTAATTCCATTAAAATTAAGAGAATTTTTTCTTTATTAAAAGCTCGAACAACAGGACTATGCTTGATAAGTTTTAAAAACAAATGGCCAGTAATAGGGGTCTTAATTAATAAATTTGTACAGCAGTGCCTAGTAATTGCAATAATTCCCCTTTTCCCCCCCATACAAAGGAACCAATTACAAAATTGTTAACTGTTCCTTCTATGACTTCCAATAAAGGACACCATCAGGCAATAAAATTCACTGATCAATTATAGAACTGCTAAATCGAAAGAATTAGCAACATAGAAACGAACCTATAGAGTTCCTCGAAGCTAAGACGACTAGCGTTGTTGTTGTAGATCTCATGGATCGCGTGTTCTAGAACCTTCCACGTGCGCTCGGCGTACTTGGGATCATGCTCGACCTTGTGCTTGAACGCCTCGATTTTAAAGATCTTCTTCCTCTGAGAGTTCATCGTCGAAACACGCTCCTCAGGCGATCACCGGAGCCCGATTGATGCGACCGTGTTGTTAGGGTTTCACGAGGGAAGAGATTGAGAGAGAGAGAGAGAGAGAGAGAGGGGGAAAGAGAAAGCGGGTGGGAGGAGGCAAGATGATATATCCACGTCGTCCATTCACACCTCGATTTATACCTGAGGTAAAAAGAATATTTCTATTTAGACAACACCGCCCGATCAGAATCGGGTGGTTCGTTTATAGATAACTATTATAACTATAAGAGATAATGCTATTTTCATATCTGAAAATTATGGCAGCCTCTGCCAAGTTCTAAAAAAAAAAAAAAAGGAGAGCCTAGCTATCTCCAGAATCTATCTCCCCTTTCATCTCCAGTGAATAATTACTTTAGTAACTACTAACTACTTGAGGGGACCACTTACTATTTGGAGATGACATAGTATTTGAAAGATTTTATAACTGGCGCACGCAAGTAATCATACATAATACATCAAGATATCAAGTATTTAAAAAAAAACTGGACACATCACTCACCCATCTTTTACACGTTTTTAGAGATGGTTTTTTTTCTCTGTTCAATATAACCAATATTTCTGACGACATGTGAGAATTTTGCAAATCTAAAACTACGAACGTCTTCTACACAAATTTATCTTTCAAATGAGATCCATTATGACATATTTTCGAGTTGTCCGTTGCATAAGTATTTATACCTCGTCGCAAGTATTCATACATCGTCGTGTAAGTGTAAATAGTTAATATATCAAGAGTATTACAAGTATATGTGCATACCTCGATTAATTTTACAAGAGCAGCCGAATAGTATGAACGTTGCTTTATTGCTTTCTAGTTCAATTTTATGTTTTGAAAATAAAAAATAGTTAAAGTATTCATCTATAAGATATCAAGTATTCATACATACACGTTAAAGTATTTATACCTAAGATATCAAGTATTCATTCATACACGTTGAAGTATTCATTCTTACACCTCTAATCTCTTAGTACTTAGTACGCACTGGCCTAATTCACCATTAATGAAGCTTTGTTCTTTGCAAATAACTCGCTATTGCATGAGGAAGAGGAACATAGACACGATGATCTGACCCGGCGGAGGCGTGCTTGATTGGGATAGAGTGATGGAAGCGGAGGTGGAAGAGAGAGGCGACGGAAATGGGAGGTGGGAGGCGGAGGTGGGAGATGGAGGCGAATGCGGAGATGCAGAGGTGGGAGAGGCGGGTGGAGGCGGAGAGGGAGAGGTGGGAGAGACGGGTGGAGGCGGAGGTGGAAGGCGGAAGGAGGTAGGAGAGGGAGGGAGAGAGAGGAAAGAAATAAAGAGAGAAAATTTGCTAATTAATTTGTAGGGATCATTAGATGGTTAGAATTTGTAATTATAGTTAGAAGAGAAAATCAGTTAGTTGGAAGATGAAATGAGAGAATGATAGATGGGGGAAAATATAATTATTCAAAAAAATTAGCTGAAATCTATTTTATATTTTAATTTTGATTCCATTAGTGAACAATATCCTCTACAGTATGACTGACATGTGGGTCCCACCTGTCAGACACATTTTCAGTACTCTTCGTTTTATTATGTCAAGAAACGGGCTATAAGCCCTTTACGACCCACATAAGGTAGCGTTGAGTTGATAATTTGTTTGCAACACTTAGGATATTGAAATTTTTGATGACTTTGGATTTCAAAACTATCATTTCTGTGTCAAAAGATTACACCCAAAGTTCTTAAATTGAATTATATGATAGTTACACTGATTGTTAGCCTTAGATAGTTTCATATATTTCCATAAATTTAATAAAAATGTTTTTATTTCGAAATAAATAGATACTTAATTTGATTGGCTAGATTCACAATTGATCTAGTAACAAATTTTTAAGTAATTTTCTCACTATTAATCATTCGAGATACATGTTTTTATTATATTTTTGTCATATCAATATATCATAGATAAAAAAAAGGTGTTTCATAATTTTATCATCATTGATCATGCGGGATACATGTTTTCATAACTTTATTTTTTTTATTCATATTTGTTTTTTATTTATTGGCTCATATATAGATACTAACTCTTATAGTATACTTAAAAGGGGTTGTTATTTTCATAGCTAAAATTAATATTTAGATCGAGCTGAAAGAAAACTTAATTTTTATTCCAAATTTATTCTTATTTATGGATCATTTATAGATACTTACTTTTATAGTATACTTAAAGGGGCTATTTTGATAGCTAAATATATAATATTTAGAGCTAAGAGAAAAACTTTATTTTTTTATTCAAAATTTGTTCTTATTTATGGTTTGTTTATAGATGCTAATACTTATAGTATACTTTGTCACATCCCAAACCGGAAATTCTAGATTAAGGCGTGATCAATCCTCACCTCGTGTTTATTAAATCAATAAACACGCAAGGTTAAACAAATACAAATATATAACAAGTGCGAAAGCGTGAATAATAACAATAAAAGCATAAGTCATACAATCCATAAATAAACATATACATATAACATCTATACAGCCCACATCATAATATCATAACATAATCTAAGGAAAGGGATGCATGATCTAACGAATCTGATGCACGAATCAAAAATATTGGGCCTTGTATATCCTAACCAAAAGCCATATAATAGTAAATCAAACTACGTGGTCATCGGGGACAACTCCTGGCAAATCCTGCTACTGATCACCAGACTCTGTACCTAACAACCAACGAAACAACTTGTGGGTGAGCGACTAATCACTCAGTATGTGACCCAGAATTACCCCTTCAGGGATCCTCTACGGTCAAAGTACTTTTAACTGTAAATCTACGTATGAATTTGTAAACGGAAATTCATATGCAAGTGATTTCGTTATATTTAAATATAACCTAACTTATTAACTATTAAAAAGAAAAATACATATAGTAGGTGCAGCTATCCAATGATACGATTAATTTATTATGCCAACATGCAAAAGATTCCCAAAACAAAACACAAGGAGAATATTATATGCATATCCAAATAGGAGTCCAGTACTTACCTAAATACTGTGTGTAAAAGTTAATATAATAATACGGAAATAATTTCACCCTGTGCCGTGCCAATCGGATCAAAAGATCCAATAAGATACTATCCAAATACACCGGTTAGAAAGTCCAATGATACAAGTTGCCTAATGACATCGAACATTGAGCCCCATACTACGAATGTATATGGACATATCTCAATCCTGGGTGTTCATTCTTCTAAACAATTCTTCAACCAAACATATAAAATAGGAGAAATCATACAAGTATGACGTAAGAATGTGTTAACTCTTTCCTCATGAGCAGACAAGGGACACCGTCCGGCCAGAACAATGGGAAATAGTAACAGTGCCACAAAACTCGAGATCAGAACTGTGCACTAAATCCGCCATGGAACTCGTGATTGGAACCATATGGTAGAGTAAAAAAAATCTGCCACAAAACTTGAGATTAGAACTATGCGGTAGCATAAATCAGACTGCCACAGAACTAGAGATCGGAACTATGCAGCCTCATAATAAAAACATGCCACCACGGAACTCGAGATCAGAACCGTGGTGGGGTAACCTGTTCTAGGCATGTAGCTCCTAATGTAGGTGGAAAAAAATCCTGAATCGTTTCGGGCCACAGAACTCGAGATCGGAACTGTGCACGTGAAATGGTAAAATGAACGAGAAGAATATATAGTTTCCAATTTAATACATATAATAATTCTAGAAGACCTCCCGAGGGATCAAGTGATCACTCGGCTCAGTGGCTATCGGGCGGACTCGTACCCCATCCTACAAGACAGAACAAAGTCACTCGGTCTTTTCTCAGCACTTACCAATGCATGTGTGCGACTACATAATAATATATTGTCTTCTATGAGAAGAAGACAAACTATCCTAATATAATATATATTATATACTATATCTTTAAGTTACCTTACTCCTAAAATACGGTAAATTCTAGTTTTTCACGGATTATGCAAGTCATATCTACAGTGCAAAAAGGATAAATATGCTCTACAGTTTTCAATGCAGCTGTTTAATTTTAAATAAATATGACAGGTCAAATGGGTCGACTCGTAAGAGTACGCCATGAAAAAAATAATTCAGATATCCCACCCCTGAATGTAAAGCGGGAGTCGTGTGCAAGCGTTAGACACCGGCGTAGTCTGCAGGGTCCTCGCCTGCTCAGGTATAGTTGTCCGCGGGATCAGACCACGGATTAGAATCAAGGTAGGTCTGATGACCTGAAATTCGTAACGTAATTAAATTAAAATTCTAACTAAATTCTCGTGACACTCTCCCCCGCCTTATTTTATTAATGTGTTCGGATTTATTGCATTTAGCTACGGGTTAAAATATTTAATCGATTCAATCCATCTGACTGTGTTCGGTGTAGTCAGTCTGCGTGTTCGGGTTGATCGTAATTAATTTAATTTAATTTGAAGATAAACTGTTTATTATAATTTAATTATTATAATAAATGGTTCTACTGATTTACTTATACGATAGAAATATGTTGGTTATTTATTATCTTAATTATTGCGATAATTAGTCGTATATTGGTACGCATAAGATAAAAGTACATTTGTTAATTATTACTATAATTATAATACTTTGAAATTATTTTTTAGTACGTATAAAATCAAGATACGTTGTTATTAATTGTCCTAATTAATTAACAACTTATAAATTTAGATTTTTAATTTAAAATTCGTAAGTGCTACTTTATTTAACTACGGGGTGGTGTTTTAATGTGTATTTATATATTAGATTGTGCTTACCATACGTTGTGTTTCAAATGTTCAAACATTTTATTTATTCGAATGTAAGTTTAAGATTATGGTTAGTAATAATTTATGATGTGCCATTTGTGTAATTTAATAAGGTGTTATTTATACAAACATTAGACTATATATTGGGGTTGCACTTGTATGCCGTTTAAATATACCTTCGCATATCAGTATTAGAATACTGTACTAGGTGATAATTTAGCCGATATTTTTATTAAAACCCCCAAAAAAAAACAAATTATCAAATCTGCTCCCACTCCAAAGTTATAATTATTTTTACCCTAACCGCCCGTGGGCTGGGCGGTCCACTTTTCCCACCAGACCGCCCAGCCACTGGGCGGTCCACTACCATGAGCTGACCGCCCAGCAGTTGGGCGGTCCGCTAGTGTTTTTTTTTTTTTTTTTTTAAAGATTAGATTAGAGACAATATGAATATCAAGATGCTGAATTCTTAACGCTAAAAGTTTGAATTTTTTTTGTAAATATTAGTTAGATTACTTCTGTGAAGCATATTTATACTAAAATACGCTAAATTACTTGGAATTATGTTAAATTACGTTGAGTTACACTATATTAAGTTAAATTACACTAAATCACATTACATTACGCTAAAATACGGTAAATTACATATGAATAGGGACGATATCTTCACTGAAAAGGCGAAAAACGACGACGAAATGAAAATCTTAAGTAATTTACTCAATATGTAATTACTTAAGTGAGTTATACTAAATTACTCAATACGCTAAATTACTTAAGTGAGTTATTCTCAAGCTTTCCGAAAAGTGCTCATTTGCTGAAATCGGACACTAAAATACGCTAAAATACGCTAAATTACGCAATATGCTAAAATACGCAATACGCTAAAATACGCTAAATTACTCAATACGTTAAAATACGCTAAACTACTCAATACACTAAAATACGCTAAATTACTCAATACGCTAAAATACGCTAAATTACTCAATACGCTAAACTACTCAATACGCTAAAATACGCTAAATTACTCAAGTGAGTTATACTAAAATACGCTAAATTACTTGGAATTATGTTAAATTACGTTGAATTACACTAAATTACGCTAAATAACAATAACTTCGCTAATTATGCTGAAATACGGTAAATTACGCTAAACTACGCAAAATTACGCTAAAGTAGACCGATTCTGTGCCATCTTTCATGAATCATAAAAAATAGTAAAAAAATTCCAAAAATAGTAAAAATTGGTATTCTACAAGTTCATTATGTAACTAATTTACTGAACTACTTGGATTGAATAATAGAAATGAAAATCTTAATCGGAAACTTCAACTCAAGTTTTGAGGGTCTTCCCTTTGTTTTTTGGCAATTTTGAATTTTGGAATTCGGCGATGCCGACACGGACGCATGCGCATTTTCTCAAGCTTTCCGAAAAGTGCTCATTTGCTGAAATCGGACACTCGAGCGCCGTTTTATGACCGTTTTCATTTCGTCGTCGTTTTTCGCCTTTTCAGTGAAGATATCGTCCCTATTCATATGTAATTTACCGTATTTTAGCGTAATGTAATGTGATTTAGTGTAATTTAACTTAATATAGTGTAACTCAACGTAATTTAACATAACTCCAAGTAATTTAGCGTATTTTAGTATAAATATGCTTCACAGAAGTAATCTAACTAATATTTACAAAAAAAATTCGAACTTTTAGCGTTAAGAATTCAGCATCTTGATATTCATATTGTCTCTAATCTAATCTTTAAAAAAAAAAAAAAAAAACACTAGCGGACCGCCCAGCTGCTGGGCGGTCAGCTCATGGTAGTGGACCGCCCAGTGGCTGGGCGGTCTGGTGGGAAAAGTGGACCGCCCAGCCCACGGGCGGTTAGGGTAGAAATAATTATAACTTTGGAGTGGGAGCAGATTTGATAATTTGTTTTTTTTTGGGGGTTTTAATAAAAATATCGGATAATTTAGCATATGCAAAATATATAAAAATAAGTTATATTATAATTATAATAAGTTAGATATACTAATTGTATTTATTTAAATTAATAAAATTCTAATATTCAATTTTGGCAAATTCTTCTATGGGCATAAGGACCTATTTGTAAAATGAGCATATTTTCATTTTCAAAGTTCAAACAGTCGATCTGACCGTTCAACATTTTCTCCATATTAAAATGTACTTGGAGGTCAAATTTTACATTTTTTTGAATTTTTTTTACTATTTATTAAGATGGGTACAAAATTCAATGGTCTGAATTTGACTAGTTTTGTAAAATACTTAATAAATAGTAAAACAATTCAAAAACATGTAAAATTTGACCTCAAGTACATTTTAATATGGAGATAATGTTGAACGGTCGGATCGACTGTTTGAACTTTGAAAATGAAAATATGTTCATTTTACAAATAGGTCCTTATGCCCATAGAAGCATCCCTCTTCAATTTTACATATGTTATTCACATTCTATATTTATGACATTTTTTCCTAATTTCATTTATGAACACATTTAATTTAATTAGTTTAATTTTGAGACTTAGCCAGCAAAGAAATTGCCAACCCCGTTTACCTTATGATATTCCTTATTACTTACTATTAAGTTAGCAACTTAAATAACTAACTAAGCCATATATAAGTTTTACTCGGTGTGAACCCAAACCACATTAATTAACTATCAATTAAGGTCTCAGCCCCAATTCCAGGCTCATTTTAAATTCTCTATTAAGCATGAAAAATTAAGCAAATTTTTAAATTAAATTTTGTTTTAAATTAATTCTATTCAGTGGTAAGATAACTATTTTTAGCCCGTTAGTTTTTAAATTCCAATTTTTACATCCAATTCCCTCTGACAAGGGAAATTTTCACATTCACAAATATTAACAACTACTCCCTGTAACTTATCAAGAATTACAAAATGGTCCCTGGGCAGATTTTTTTTTTTTTTTTTTGCGTTCAAACATGCCCGTAGCCTTTCTATTCCATATTACAAACAGGAGTTACATGATTTGTTGTGATACCTATCTAAAAAAATAGTAAAAAAAGTTCGAAAAAATGTAAAATTTGGTTTGCAAGTGTTAAAGATAGAAAGTCGGAGAGATATTAGCTGTATTGATTTAGGATTAGCTGTGTGAATATTTGTATTAATTACTTTCCTAATTTTGTCATTAGCCTTTCATTATATATGTATGTAACGTTGATTAGTAATATACAGAAATTACAATCTTTCTAATACACTTACATGGTATCAGAGCCGTATCAGGCTTCTGTACCCTAGGCGGCTAGGGTTCGTCAGATCCACAGCAGTCGACTCTGCTCCGCCGTTCCGTGCGCGCCGCTCTGCTCAGCGCTGCCCTCCGCTCCGCCCCGTGCTGCTCGCCGATCCGTTCCGCTCTGCTCCGTACTGCGCGCCGCTCCACTCCGCCCTGTGTACGCTGCTCGCTCCGCTCCGCACAGCCCATCGTCAGGAGGAGTCTCTCTCGGTACCGACCCCTCTCTCTGTCTTTCTTCGGCCCTCTTTCTGTCTTTCTGTCTTTCTCTCTTTCTTTCTTCGGGAGAAGGAAGGAGAAGGAAAGAGTTCGGATCCTCTTGTTTAGAGAGTTCGAATCCTCTTGTTTTCTCTCTAAACAACCTGCCACTGTTTTCTCTCTGAAATTTTTTTTTTAATGGATAAACAACCTGCCTCTCAAATTGCACCTATGGTTCCACAATCGATATCCATTCAGCAACTGAAAATTCCTGTTAACCTCTCTAGCTCCAACTGGGAACAATGGTCCACATTTGTTGTGACTGGGTTAGATTCGCTTCGAAAGGGAAAATATCTGACGGAAGAATCACAAGCTACCGAAGACTGGAAAGCTGAGGATAGCTCTATTCGCATGATTCTGTGGAATGCGATGGAGCCCGATATTTTGTCCACTGTACACACCTTTAAGACCACTAAGAAAATGTGGGATCATCTCCAATCCACATATTCTAAAAGAACCAGCATGGCACACGCATACACAGTTTCTCAGGCACATGCAAGGTGTGAACAGGGTGATGCAACTCTTACCGAGTACTTCACCAAATTCAAGAAATTATCTGATGAGATGAGTGATTTATTTCCCTTCGGTGCGAATTCAGCCACAGTATGGGAGCAGCTGAATACACTCACATTTATTGGAGGTATGTCATCCAGATACTCCTCAGCACGACCGATCCTTCTTGGTCAGACAATTATACCATCGTTGTCTGCTACCTATCTTCTGCGGGAAATGTTTCCATCTGATGGGATTGGTTCGTCACCTATTACTGAAAACTCAGCATTAGTGGCAAACTCTTACAGAGGTAAGAGCACAGGTCAGTCATTTGTGAAAGGAAGAAAAGGATCTGAGGGCACTTCTAATTCTAGTAACAATAAGAATGTGCAGTGCCGCTATTGCAAGGAGTGGGGTCACATGAAGTGGGACTGCCCAAAGAGCCCAAAAGGTTCACCACACCCTCCTCGTGCTCAGGTGGCCACTGTCGATCAATCACCCAGCGAATGCACTAATTCAGGTGAAATTGCTACACTTGTTCAGCGACTCGAGCAGCTGGGCTTCTCTCGTGCCGACATGACCTCTCAGCCACAGACTCCGAGGGCTACTTTAGCTCACCCAGGTATGACTTCTAACTGTTTTATAGCATCAAAATCATCATGGATTGTTGATTCAGGCGCTACTGACCACATGACTGGTAACAAAAGTATATTGTCAGGCCTTGCCACTACCTCACAACCACCTGTCCAAATAGCCAATGGCTCTACCTGCAATATAGAAGGAATTGGATCCACCCAAATTTCACAAAACATGCCCTTATCATCTGTCTTATATGTTCCTTCCTTTCTGAGAACCTTATGTCTGTAAGCAAAATAACAGAACAGTTATATTGCTCCGTTACCTTCACCCCAACTAAATGCATCTTTCAGGAACTGGGGACGAACAGGTTGATTGGCACTGCATATAAGGACAAAGGTCTGTATTGCATGGAGAGCTCACCTCAACGAGTGGCATACCTGAGTACTAGTAGTGCTAAGGAGGTTCATTATCAGTTGGGGCATCCATCTCTCCAGGTGTTGAAGAAGATACGTCCTGAATTTCAGTCTATTTCAGAATTAGTTTGTGAGTTCTGTATCCAGGGAAAGCATGTCCGTGCTTCCCATCCACCTAGAGTCATTAATCGGTCTAACAGTATCTTTTCTTTAGTGCATTCTGATATATGGGGTCCTTGTCCAGTTACATCTGTATCAGATTTTCGATATTTTGTTACTTTTGTGGATGATTTCTCTCGTGCAACTTGGATCTTTGTTATTAAATCTAGACAAGAAATTTTTGCAAAATTTTCAGCTTTTTGTTCTTTTGTGAAAACTCAGTTCGATACCACTGTTAAAACTCTTCGTAGTGACAATGCCAAAGAATATTTTACAAATGAATTTGTGCAATATACGACTGATAATGGTATCATCCATGAATCATCATGTGCTTATACACCTCAACAAAATGGAGTGGCTGAACGAAAGAATAGACACATACTTGAGGTGGCTCGCACTATGATGATACATGGACATGTCCCTCATCGTTTCTGGGCTGAAGCAGTTCTAACCGCATGTTATCTGATAAACCGTATGCCATCCTCTGTACTTGATGGTGCAATACCATATAATGTCCTATTTCCATCTGCACCTTTATTTCCTATTTCACCCAAGATCTTTGGTTGCGTCTGTTATGTGTATGATAATAGACCAGGTCGTACGAAACTTGATCCTAAGTCCCTACGATGTATTTTTGTAGGCTATTCTGTCACTAAAAAAGGTTATCGATGTTATAGCCCCACTATTAGAAGGTACTTTGTTTCATCTGATGTTGTTTTTATGGAGTCTGTACCATATTCCTTAGATTCTGAATCTGGTCCATTATCTACATCTAGTAATTCTCCACCTATCATGACTATTCTGAAATATCCTGATGTTCACATCGGCTCTTCTTCAATCCTTGAGAGTGGTGTGCCACCGACACCTCCTGCGCCTCCTATTACTCAGGTATATACTCGAATGGGTAAGAATCTCCCTGTTAATACTAACTCTGTTCAGACTATGCAGGACCATGAGACTTATGCATCCCCTGTTGAACCTGACGCAACCACTGAATCCCCACAATCTCCTACACAAGCACCTGACCCTACCACACCTAGTCCACATGTTCCTGCTCCAATCCCACCACCTCAAATCTCCGATCTTGACCTTCCCATTGCCCTCCGTAAAGGCCCACGTAAATGCCCCAGTACCAGATATCCTCTTGACCGCTTCTGTTCCTACGCATCCCTATCCACAGATCACCGTGCCTTTACTACTAGCCTTGACAGTTACTCTGTTCCTAAGAATGTGCCAGAGGCTCTGCAAAATCCGGGGTGGTTTAGTGCTATGCAGGAGGAAATGTCAGCTCTGTGGAAAAATGAAACATGGGATCTTTGTCCTCTCCCTCCTGGTAAAAAGGCAGTCGGTTGCAAGTGGGTCTTCACGATCAAGGTTCATCCTGATGGATCACTACACCGACTCAAAGCTCGTTTGGTTGCAAAAGGGTACTCTCAGGCCTATGGCATTGATTATGATGAGACATTTTCTCCCGTTGCTAAGATGGCCTCTGTTCGCATCTGCATGTCTCTAGCTGCTATTCGCCGCTGGCCGCTGCACCAATTAGATGTCAAGAATGCATTTCTCAACGGCATTCTTGAGGAGGAGGTTTATATGACTCAGCCACCTGGATTTGTTGTTCAGGAGGAGGCTCCTAAAGTCTGTCGTTTGCGAAAGTCTCTATACGGTCTGAAACAATCTCCCCGAGCTTGGTTTGGGCGTCTCTCCCAAGCACTTGGTCAGTTTGGCATGACCAGGAGTACTAATGATCACTCAGTCTTTTATAGACACTTAAAGGAGAAGACCATCATCCTAGTTGCATATGTCGATGATCTGATTATCACTGGTGATGATGTCGAAGGGATCTCGGCATTGAAGAAGTTTTTGAGCGAGCAATTCCAGATTACAGATCTTGGTAAACTCAAGTACTTTCTTGGCATTGAGGTATCACGGTCTCCTGGTAAGATCCTTATTTGTCAAAGAAAGTATGTTCTTGATATGCTTTCAGAATGTGGGTTGCTTGGATGCAAACCCGTTGACTCACCGATGGTCCCTGAGACCAAGCTCATGCCTGATGACGAAGCACCTTTACATGATCCTGAGAAATATCGGAGATTGGTCGGGAAGCTAAATTATCTAACAGTTACTCGACCAGACATTGCTTATCCAGTGAGTGTAGTGTGGCATTCATGTCAGCCCCGCACACTACACACTGGGATGCAACTATTCGGATCCTTAGATACCTTAAGGGATCTCCAGGTAAAGGACTCGTATATTCTGATCAGGGACATAGTAGGATCGCAGCGGTCACTGATGCCGATTGGGCAGGTTGTCCTACTAGTCGAAGGTCCACTACTGGATATTGTGTCTTCTTTGGTGGTAACCTTATATCCTGGAAGAGTAAGAAGCAGACAGTTATATCTCGATCCAGTGCGGAGTCAGAATACCGCGCAATGGCAAACACATCCTGTGAGCTAGTTTGGACGAAACGTTTACTCAGCGAGCTAGGTGTTCGCCATGATGGTTTGATGAGGCTACACTGTGACAATCAAGCCGCCATGCATATCGCCAAGAATCAGGTCTTCCATGAGCGGACCAAGCACATTGAGGTGGATTGTCATCTGATTCGAGATCTTGTCATAGGAACATCTTCTTGTCCCCCATGTATTCAACTCATTCACGTTCGGACAGATCTTCAACTCGCTGATATTCTAACCAAGCCTCTTCGCAAAACTCCAATTAATATTATATGTAACAAGTTGGGCATGTTAGACATATACGCTCCAACTTGAGGAGGAGTGTTAAAGATAGAAAGTCGGAGAGATATTAGCTGTATTGATTTAGGATTAGCTGTGTGAATATTTGTATTAATTACTTTCCTAATTTTGTCATTAGCCTTTCATTATATATGTATGTAACGTTGATTAGTAATATACAGAAATTACAATCTTTCTAATACACTTACAGCAAGTACATATTCATTTTATAATCATGTTGAACGGTTTGGATCGACCGTTAGGATTTTGAAAACTCAAATATTGAACCGTAGCACGGACCAATCCGTGCTATGCATAGCACCGTAGCCTCACTCATTATAGTATACTCCTCTCTTTTACTAACCAAGTTAGTATTCAACATTAAATTAATGCTCCAACATCTCTCTTACGCAGTTTGCAGTATTTCCATAATTACACAATAAGCAACTGAAAGCAGAACCAGAGTTCAAGTATTTTTGTGCTGCTTTTGAATGAAATCTCAAATCTCCAACAAAAAAGATGTGATTGGGCCATAGAGGAACTAAGAATTATATATTAAACAAAAATATAAGTTTTATTAGCTGAGAATTCAAATGTGTTTTTGTTCGGTGTTGGAAAATTTAGCACTGCCATTAATTATGCTCGTCATTTCTGGTAATGTTTGGTTCTTCAAATGCATAAAATTAATTAAAGTTTGCAATAATAAACCATCCAAAATAGGTTTACTTTCAGGTTTTTTCCTATTAGCTACTTCGTAAGTTGGTTGTTTTATTTTAATGGAACGGGTGCTTGGCACCTTCTTTCAAAAAATAATAATAATAATAATAATAATAATAATCATCATAATAATAATAGAGGAGGGTTCAAATGCACCATGATTTTGTGCTCCAAAAATGCTCCACATTCTTTATCTCATTTTTCAAAGTCCGAACAGTCAATCCGAACCGCTCAACATAATCTTCATAATAAAATATTCTTGGAGACCAAATTTTATATTTTTTAGAATTTTTTTACTATTTTTTTACGTAGGTACAATATCACTTTATCAAATGGTTCAGAATCTCCTTAAAACAGTGATTTTGTATCTATCTAAAAAAATAGTAAATAAATTCTAAAAAATGTAAAATTTGGTCTCCAAACATATTTATTATGAATATTATGTTGAGCGATTCGGATCAACTGTTTAGACTTTGAAAACAGAGATGAAAGATGTGAAGCATATTGGAGCACTAAAATTATGGTACATTTGAATCTTCATAATAATAATAACAAAAACTTTCAGCTATTGGATTTTAGAACAAAGATAATTAAGCAAACGGTTTACTGCACAAACATATTCTATTTGGGGTTTACAAATTAAATCACTAAGTTCACTAAGTTTTCGTCAGCTTTTGAGCGCAACACACCTCCGCTCCACTTCTCTCACCCTCGCTCACCTCTAAATTTTATGGTTCTGGAACAAGTCACCGGTTAATGTCAGATCCGGTCACACCTCAACTCACCTCTGCTCCGTTCCCTTCTCTCTGAGTTCCCTTCTGGAGCACACCCTAAGGACCTACTGGTACAGGTTCTGTCAGGAACAGTGAAGAGGGACGAGGTACTAATGCCAGTGCTTGGGTCTAGACCATACAGGGAAAAATTTGCCATTTCAGAGCGGGATCGGACGGTACCAATCGATTTCAGGCCGAGTTACGCGGTTAGTGTAGATTTCGTCAAATCGGACGTTCCGGTTTGATTCCAGTCAAATTTCGGCCGTTCCAGATCGAAATAGACCGATTTTAGTAAATTTCGACCAAAATAGATCGATTCTACCGAAACGGCCGATTCCAGTTAAAGTTCGGCTGAAACGCAAATTACACGAATTCCAAAACTTTTTTGAGCTCTGCGTGAATCAAACCTATGCCCTCTAGCTAAGCAACCAAAGTCAAATACCACCACACCATACAACCTTTGTAGTTAGAAAAAATAACTCATTTTATATATAAGAATTGTAATTTGTACTATATCCATACCATATGGATATGAAGATGTTAACAATCATTCATTTGGGTTTACAATGTCTTTTTTTTTTGTTCGGGGCAACAATACTCTCATTTCTATCATAATACAGACGATGATGAAGTGATCCAGCCAGCACGACATAGTTTCTGGGAGTAAAAGAGTGTGTTTTTATTTGTAATACTTATATTATATTGTATTAGTGGAATATTTTATTGTAATAATTTTTCTAAATTTTTTTATCAATTTTTTTCTATTTTATTAGTGTAAAACAAGCTTATGGCAAAACAATTCCGATCCGATTCGACCTATTCCGACCGATTTTTCCGATCCGGATCGGAATCGGACGGTGCCGATCCCGATTTCGATTCCGATTTTTCCTTCTATGGTCTAGACCTGATTTGGTTGAAGGTACTGATTGACTAATAGAACTGGAGCATAGTGCAATATATAATTGTTCTCAGATGTTTTTTGATGTGTGTTTCTCTATGGGTAAAAGTACTGTTAGTATTTTAGGTTGTAATGTCAGCTTAGTACCAGCTGCTTGGTATTAATCTCAAACAATTCGGTTTCTAAATGAAATAAATGGACTTCCCCTACTTTTTTATAAAAAAAAATAAAAAATCGAGAAAGGACTTTTGATCTTCATAAGATATTAATTTTTTATTTTTTGCTTTTTATTACTATCTGATGCAAATAAAAGAACTTGTCACAACCAACAACCTAGAAACCCTGGAGCACAAATGCAAAATATCTTACAATTCCAGGTGTGGATGCTTGGTAGTTGGTACCATGGCAAGCTATATTATACTGTACCAGAGCAAGTTCTGCTACTGTTGTACCTGTTCCTTTCTTGTAAACAAACAAAGGGGATTTTGTATGACTCGATTAGATCTTACCGTACATAAATAATTCCTTGGCACATGATCAGTCAGTTATTGGTACCGGACCACCATCGACAGCCGGTACAGTACTGCCCGCTTCTAATACTAGACTGAGTGACTGAAAGTCTTAGACTCTGATCTCTGTAAAATATTTTTTATAATACTGTTATTGTACTGTCTTGTACTGTTAACTGTAGTTCCATAGAAATTTTACCAGCAATAAATCTCAGAATTTGTCTTACTTCTAACACTTTCTCTCTCTCTCTCTCTCATGTAATCCAAATTCAGCAGGAATTCCAGAACACTTTGTAATTTTCCCTGATAAATTTCTGTACAATTTCATACACTTGTCATTTTGCTAGATATTTTCTTCTTTTTATTTTTTTTCTTCTGGTATAAAATCCAAAATAACTGACATCTTCTCTAAAACTTTTACCCTGTTTACCCTTGCATTGTCCATAGAAAGTACTGTTACGTCTGCTCTCTTACTTTGGAGAATTCTCAGTTGATACCCTGTGTTTTTTTGTTTGATTGCATCTATATATTCTTCAAATGTGGTTCCAAAATACAAGTAGATGGTCTCACGAGTGCAATTACGTCTCAATTTGTATTTTGTCTCTTTTCATCATCTCCAGTCACTCAAGTACTGGACTAGCTAGAACATTGCTTTATTTATTTATTTACCATGTTAATTGTTTTGTATGAGTGCATCTGCACCAAAATAATTTCAGTACAAACACCCAAAAAAATTCAATATAAAGAAAAGAAATTAATAAAATCACATGTTATGTCGGTCCTATAAAACATGTACTAATCTAGTTAACACATCAATCAGTCACAAATCTATAAAATCATTGGGTATAAAACCATGCCATCTTATCTATTTCGCTTTCAACAGCTTTTAGTGGGGTTATGATCTACAGAGAGAATCTTAGCCTGTTTCCCTGAGGCAGAAACCAACAGGCAACTCAGGTGTGGCATATGTCACGAGAATGTCAGAAACCCGGTACGTAGTATGCGGCTCCGGTATCCGACACAGAGAATTGGGTGGGACTGTGGCAAGATGCATTGTCATTGCAGTGGCAGGAGAGGAGGTCCAGTGATTGCAATGCAATTTTCCTCTTTGATGTAATGTACTCTGACATGTTGTTGTTCACTGTTTCTTTGTGGATCTCATGTTGAGTGTACTATATATGGAGATGTGGCGCTTGAGTAATGCTTGACAAGTTGGGCTGGGCCCGCTGGGGTCATTTGCACCTTTTTTTGGGGCCATGCACTTGGCCCATCAAATTCCTTTACACATTTGTTGCTAATATTTCCTTTTTTTTCAGGATAAAATTAATGTGAGTTTAATTCTAAACTCTATTGGATTTAGATTTGTTTCAAACGATTAATAAAGCGTTAAAGCTAATCTATGTTACGAGGAATGTGTTTATTTTTATTAATTATACGATTTTTAGTATAAATTCAAGCAGTTCAGAATGAAAATTTAAAAGTTTATTTACTGCTTGATTTTATACTAAATAAACTTGAATATTTGAAAAATTGGCATGTAAAATCATTGCTTGTGTTTGTAGATCAATTTGAACGTTTGAACAATTTTGGATTCTATAATTAAACCATGCCAGTTTGATTTGAATTTAAGTTCACAAACCATACTTTCAATTTAACAACATTTCAGTAGGCAAAAATGGTACTTGGAGAAGCGCTTTTTCAGTTCGTTTGTTGTCAGGGCTCTCAATTAAAATAGAATCTTAATATGTCTGCAATTAAAATCATTTGCAAATAAAAATAGAAAATTTGGAGCCTATCAGCATCTGGTAATCTACAAAAAAAATTAATAAAATTATCATGCCTACCTGAAATCTGATGTTTCTAAAAATTTCTTATCTATGCTCACATAAATTTTTATGTACAATTATGTAGGAAAATAATAATATGAGGAACAATCATTCAATTAGGCAGTAAATTATGTACAACCTAGAAATATAGATGTACAATTTACCCTCAGCACATTCTCCATTGATTTCAATTCATGTCTGCAGAGACCTGCTCATCCAATTAATTAATACAAGCAATTTAAAAGTGGGGGGGGTGGGGGGGGGTAAGTAAAAACAAGAAGATAAGAAATGATCTGTAAAAATCATCTTCTCACGTACACACACAGAAAGGTACAGCAGAGAACATGTTAGACAGAAAAGATGAGAAGAGATTTAAGGCAATTTAAGAAATCAACTGTAGCTATATTTGGACCATCATGGCCTTCAAGGAACTGGTACACCTGAGTCTCTTTGCTACTTGTCTATAAGATTTATAATATTTATATAATTCAATTTTATCTCAACCAGTTCTTGGTAAAATCTCTTTAATTACTGGGTCCACTGTTACCGTTATAACTCAGACAGTAATAAACAAGCACATGTAAATATACAAAAAAAAAAAAAAAAAAACTGCAGTATACTCTCTATATTACATTTTTATTTTTACTGCTCAAAATATTTATCTCATTTGGTTGAAGAAATTTCAGACGATATTTGACCGTTAGGTCTTGTTGTATATGGAGGCATTTTTGACCAAAAAAAAAAACAACTTCGGTAAAAAAATTAGACTTGATGATAATAATAATAGAAGAAATTAAAACTGAGAGCATGTGAAAGGTTTGTTAGTGTAGGGCCTTAATGCTGTTACATTTGCAATTGCAAGTATTTATATTTTATTCCAGCACCCATCACTGTTGACAGCTGAGGAAGCAAAACATATTCTCCATTTAAAGAACCAAATGGAGAGCATGTTAGCAGGCGTATTTTAAATGTGCATGCCTCTCCAGGAGTAACAAACAGCCGAGAGGTTTCCTGTTCGCTGCCTCAGCTTCATGTGCATTTCCATGTAATATAATCTTATCTATCTCATGCATGATTCATCTCTCTTTCTCTCTCATTAGCGCGCGCGCACACACTAACAGAGACGTCAGATAATAAATGAATGGCGTGATGATGATGGACTGAGAAGAGACAGATTGGGCCAGAGCGAAAGAGAGAGGGGGGGACCCGTGATCTGAATTGGGCCTAGCAAGGCCTCATTACGTGTAACCTAGTGGGCCCTATTCCTACGCTGGAAAATAGCACATGTTCGCTTTCAGCCTTTGCTCCTCTTGTCGGCTTCCCGATCTTCTCCAGTTCTGTTGCATCAATTAATAACTCAGCGTCATCTCAGCCGTCCGATTAGCAAAGGAGACAACCTATTAATTATCCTTTAACTAGTCACAGCACATCTGTGTTGGTGGGTAAAGATATTAACAAAGCTGTTTTGGCTTTCAACTAGTCACAGTCATCTCTTTCTCTTTGTTTCATGCACTGCGTGAAGTCAAACTAGCTGCTTTAACATCTTTATCCCATTGGGTGAAGGCATCTCTAGCTCTCTCTCTTTTTTTTTAAGAATGTGAACCAAAAGATTTTGTATGGAAGTCCTGAAAAGCTGATGAGTTATATCTTATATGAGCAAAATGCAAATGAAAGTTTGTACCAGCAGTGAGAAACTGCATGGAAAGCTACAGAGTGATGGACACAAGGAATCAATGGGAAGGGGTAGAGAGGAAGACACGTAGGGCAGGATAATTGATAAGCTAGACACCAACACATGGGGTGTTCTGTGTTCAGCTAAAGTTAGTCTCTATCAGTGGTATCCAGATTTGCGGTCAATTTTGATTTCTGCCCTCAAATTCCAACTTATCTCATCCCAAATCCGTTATAATTTGTATTTCTGGGGTTGTTGGGACCAAAAATAATAATAACAAAGCTTGATTTACTGCACTGTTCATAGTGTATTCATTTATGTAACGAATCGACCTGTAATTATACATACATCTCGGAACCTGTGATGATGTGTTAATCAGTAAAATTTTATTGTGTTACTTACAATGCAAAAAAAAAAAATGTGTAATCGATAAATTATAAGTTGGCTTTTTTTACCGCGATATATTCATTCATATTCACGACAAATAGAAAATAAGTTCACAACTTTATTTTCTGAAATAACAATACATATAGCGAGTCATTGGGTCATTGGCAAAAATTAAATAAAATAAAGAACAAAAATATCCTAAAAAGTAGTAACAGAATAAAATATAAGTGTGCTGAAAATAGTACAACCAAACTCTTAGTTTGAACTTAAAAAGGCTGTACTTAATTAATAAAATTAACCATAAATAAAAAAAAGGCACAAGGCTATAGAGCCCTAGCTACTAGGTATCAAACTGGGTTTGTGGGTGTGAACTGTGAAGGCATTAAAAATGTATTAAATTTAAAAATGTGTTGTCATGAAATATGGAATTTCGGCCTTCTTTTGGTAATTAATTGAGCTTCATGGGTTGGTCTTTTGGTCCCCTATATAATTGGTTAAGTTCAATTTTGGCAGTACTAGCTGGATTTAGAAATCAGATAGCTGTACAAAAAAATGGATTGCTCTGCTCTTGTGATCATTTGCTGTCATAATTTATAAAATATAATAAACAAACAATAACTTATTATGGTTGATGGAACCTGCATCTATTGCTATAAATTAATAGTATGATGATAATATAATATCTATTCTTTCAGAGCACAACATCCAATATTTTATTTTTAGAAAATTAAGAAATAAATATTTTTGAAAAAATTGAAAAGACGATGAAATGTTATTGATAACATGGTTCATTTGAATCTTCACTATGGCATTTGCACAAACACTCACATTGCATCAGAGGCAAGCCTTTTTTAATAGTTTTCAGCAGTATTTGTAGACAATTTGAAAACCCCACAATAAAATTTGTTTTCAAAATACCAATATCAAAATAGGTAGACAACTTATTTTACTAACTATGTATTTAGTTGAATATTAGACAGGTAGCACCAGGACTGAGAAGAAAACAAAGGAGACTACATGTGATTGGATGGCAACTGAAGAGACTATAGAAGCAATCCCGCTTTGCATATGGTTGCCCGGTGATGATCAACTAGTGCTGTATCAGAATCATGATGCTCCTTCCACTTCTACTTCCCCTTTGCATATGGTAGCACCAGGACTATCAGAATCATGATGCTCCTTTGCATATGGTTTGAAGACATTACTAGTTGTTGTTACTAAAAACTAGTTTAGTATTAGTTGTTATTACTATTATGAGCTCAGTATAGCTCATTTGTTCCTTGCTTATGCATATGGCATAGTAAGAGGGTCCCTCTATTATATGTTTTTCTCAACTGTGATATTTTGGAAAGTTTGGTGTTTATGCTCTCATCAAACAATTTCCTCTTTTGTAATTTTAAAGTTTGGTGTTTATGATCTTTATAACCAAAAAAATTTTGAAACTTCACTAAGGAACTACATATTTGATGTGACTTTTTAATATTTATCATGTAATGCATTTTAAATAAAATTTAAACGTTTACCACACTAAATAAATGATTCCTTGGTGTTGTTCCTAGCTTCCATACTATTAAAAAAATTCACCATCATTCAATTATAAAAATTACATATTTATTTTTAAAAAATAGAAAAAAATATGCCAAGGGGTGCAAACGGATCGGATAGTGGTAAAGTCATATCCATATCTATTTTTATTTGTCGGATACAGATACGGATCGGATATTAGACGGATATTTCATAATATATATTAAACTATATGGTATATATACATATACTATTTGAATATGGATAATTAAAATTTAAAATTATATTCGTATTTGTATCTGCATGGATATCCGTATTTAATTTTTAGATACGGACGGATAATATCTGACCCGTTTGCACCCATATCTGCCTTTCATTTTTTTAAATTTCCTTTTTGCTTGCACAAAAAATGGTAAAGCAAAAGCAAGAAAAGGGAAAGGTGGGGCCCAGAAGCTGATGAGCAGTTCCAACGTATCCGTGCAAGAATGATTAGGTAAAGTTAGTTACTCCCACAAGAAATAAAGAAATTAGTTGGTACCAGTACGACCCCATTATATTCATTCATCATTTCATTGCACCTGCACATAAAACATAAAAATTGCAACTTTGGTGCATGCATCAATGCATATCATGCATGGTATATATTAGACGAGGACCGACATTTTTATTAATATCCAAAGTTTAATAAAAATTAATATTTATATTTAGAATTCTGGAGTTTCGCCAAAAATGTCCAAATCGGCCATTTTATGGCCGGTAAAATGGCCGATTTACTCTCGTCTTAAGCCGGCCATTTATGATTTATGGTTTAGGATTTATAGCCGGCTTACTCTTTTTTTTTTTTTTAACAAACTATTTTCTTCTTGTATATAGTGTAATTTTATTTTGTTGCTGTATGGTAATATTATTTTCTTAACTATTTTTCTATGTACTTATGTCACTAACACCGACTCAATTTATTTCGGGATGCGCCAATTGGTGTGTCTTTAATCTTTAAAGCTTATTTTGCTGTTTAAAACATTTATTCACTTGTTTTAAATATTTTTCTGTTTATTTTTTATGTTATACTATTATTTAATGTTGTAATATTTTATGTTTAGCATTATCATGATAATTTATTTTATCTGAAAACATAAAAATAGTACCATAAAACACACATACAAAAGAACCGAAATATAAGATAATCCAAATACACCAAACATAAATAGTATACCAAATATATCAAACATAAATAGTATACCAAATATAAATAGTACAAAACTAGCAACGATACAACTAAAACGGAGAGGGGGACCATCGCTGAGGTGGTACTCTGGCGTTCGCCCGGCGCTCGCGCGGCCAGACTTTGTCTCTCTCGGTCTCCACACAAGCATCGGCGTAGCTGAGTATCTGCTCGGCGGTATCCCATACGTCATCACCCCTAGAGACTGTCAGTACTGGCGGAGGTGTATCGAAGATAGATGCGGCGAACCCAGTCCCAAAGTTAGGCTGAGTATGAGACCCGCTACCACTAGCCTCTCTATCATGCGGCATCTCTGTGCCATATCGGGGTACTGGCGGTGCCGACATGAAACCCTCCTCGTATACCCCGAACTCATAGAGACTGCACGAGAGGGACTCGAGATCCGTAGTATCGGGCTCCTCAGGTGGTGGCTGTGGCGGCATCTCGGCCGGACCCTGCAATCATACACATAATTTAGTAAATTTGATTTGAATGAAGAAATTTGTACAAACCTGACAGCTACTGAAGTATGACATACCTGAGTCTGAACCGGACGTCCATGCTCATCGTAGAATGCCGACCACCCAGCGTTGGACAATACCCAACGATGGTAGTCTCATTCTGGATGCGAATCGGGGGAATGTGGCATCTCAGACATCCTAACAGGGCTCTCGTCGGGCTCCGTCGTATCTATCTCATGCCAGTTGATGTTCTCTCCGGCGTCTTACAGAATTGTGATGATATTCCCACCGTGCCCGCATCCTCAACTCAATTCACATTCTTCTTGAGGTTGCGGTACCCAAGATGTCTCCAGTTCTTCTTTCCCAGCATGGTGATCCCATGCCCGCACTCCTTGATCGAGGATAGAAGCTGAAAAAAATTATTTTATCAGATCAAATCTTGATGAACTATTAAGTTAGGAAAAAACTATGTAGTTTTAGGTACATTACCTGGCGAGCCCACTTGATGCCGTTGGGATGGTAACCATCATCGATTTTGACCCTGTCGCGGAGATGGGCACCGTAATCGCCCTGCAGATAGACACTGGCCATGCAGATCTGCATGTACCAAGTATCATGCCTCAACTGGGGATCTCCCTGGGTCTGAAAGATGACATCTGGCTCATGATAGAAGTCCAGATAGTGGAGATCCCCCATCGTACTGTAGTAGTCTTGCAGATGGGTGCTCCAGTCCCAGTCCGTTCGCCCTCAGTGGTTCATTATGTAGGAAACACGTTAGTTGCAATACAAAGCTATCAAGTAATATGAGGTAGTTGATAATATGAAACAACTTACTTATGCAGGTCTATGAACGTGGACCTTGGCAACGAAAGATCTGTGGGAATGAACGGCCCTAGTCCAAATTGACGGAGTACCCGATCTGGGTAATGGTGCTCCACTGTCCGGAAGTGAACGAGTGGACCTCTGTACAACCACATCTCTCACTCCTACTCCTGCAGACACATCCCCGGCAAGAGCTCCTCCGCGTACAACTGATCGTACGGCCTCCACTCAACAAGATCGGCAGGCAAACTCTGAAGCTCTGACCGGACTGGCCTGATCCCAATGGTACCACTGTGGGTCCGATCTGAGTAGTGGTGGTACTGTGCTACTTCTTCTCGTATGCCGGGCATCTCCAAGTATCTGGCACTCCTCAATCCGGAGCCTCATTCTGGATAGGCCGGCCCACCGGTAGCCGTGACCACGACCAGTGCTGAAGTAGGAGTACCGGCCCGTACATCTGCTTCGTCTTTTTCTGCATTTTCAAGAATGTTAGCTGTCAGGGTATTTGGTTGGATTGATTGGTTAAATAATTTAGTAAAAAAAGAATTAGAGACTTACCTCACTACCTCGGCACAGGTGGGAGTACAGATGGGCTATGACAACCCCACCCCAGTTATACGGCGATGACTGTTCAAGATCTCGCATGTCTTTGCCCATCTAATCTAGTATTATTTTTTGGTTTCAATACTGTGCTGTATAAAATAAGAGTGACGTTATGGTGGTGCATATTATAATTAAGTCGAGTATGTACTAAGAATTCAAGCAGTCAACTTAATCACCATATATGAAAATATACTTGAAAATTTGAATTTTAGCTTTTTCTTTTAAATTAGTACTATATATTTTTTAAATAGATAAATTCACTTGATTTCAAATTCTTGGGTCATTTAAAAGTAAATTTCTATCATCTAAAAATTAATTAAACTTATAAAAAAGTGTATATAAATTTAATTTTCAAATACATGTTCACGTGAAATGGTTAGAATTGACTATTTAAACTGTAAAATACAAAATATGAATCATTAATAACACTAGTACATCTATAATATGCATATCATCATGGTCACACTCTATTAATTAACTATATCTAAATCAGGATGCATGTATGTATCCCGGACGATATTACTAAAGCGCATGATGGATGTCTCCCAATTAATTAACATGCAAATATCCAGCGAATCCATTTCCAGCTGGATATGCATGTACGTTCGGTCACCTTATTCACCTTTTTCACACACATAATTTTTTTAACAAATCTTAATTAATTAGTCCATAGGACCAAAGTACCAGACTAACTGACTATGCCATGCAAATTCTGAGTGAATCATATATATATATATATATATATATATATATAGGGGCTGGCTACTATGCTTATATAAGCATATGCCCACATATGCTTATAACTCATTTTTGCGTTTCCAATGTTCAAATGGTCGATCCGACCGTTCATCTTGTTCTCCATATTAATATGTGCTTGGAGACCAAATTTTACATTTTTCTGAATTTTTTTACTATTTATTAAGCCACTTTGAAAATTGCTGATCATATGGTCCAGAATTTTGGAAACACTGTTTTTACTGTTCACCCAGATCAGCAATTTTCAAAGTGGCTTAATAAATAGTAAAAAAATTCAGAAAAATGTAAAATTTGGTCTCCAAGCACATATTAATATGGAGAACAAGATGAACGGTCGGATCGACCATTTGAACATTGGAAACGCAAAAATGCTCATTTAAGCATATGTGGGCATATGCTTATATAAGCATAATAGCCAAGCACTATATATATATATATATATATATATATATGACAGTGCTACGGTGCTATGCATATATAAGGGCCCCTCCGTGCTACGGCTCACTTTTTGAGTTTTCAAAATCCTAACGGTCGATCCGAACCGTTCAACATGATCTCCATATGAATATGTACTTGCAAACCAAATTTTACATTTTTTAGAATTTTTTTACTATTTATTAAGCCACTTTGAAAATCACTGATACAATGGTCCAGCAGATTTTACTGTTGTGTACAAATTAGTGTTTTTTCAAAGTGGCTTAATAAATAGTAAAAAAATTCTAAAAAATGTAAAATTTGGTTTGCAAGTACATATTCATATGGAGATCATGTTGAACGCTTCGGATCGACCGTTAGGATTTTGAAAACTCAAAAAGTGAGCCGTAGCACGGAGTGCCCTTATATATGCGTAGCATGCTAGCCAATTCCTATATATATATATATATATATATATATATATATATATAGAGAGAGAGAGAGAGAGAGAGAGAGATGGGCTATTGTACTTCGCGAAGTAAAACCCCCGTTTACTTCACGCTCATATTTTCATTTTGAAAATTCAAACAACCAATCTGAACCGTTCAACATGTTCTAAATATTGAAATGTGCTTGGAGACTAAATTTTACATTTTTTGGAATTTTTTTACTATTTATTAAGCCACTTTGAAAATCGCTGATCCACTGTGAACAGTAAAAAACAGTAAAATTTTCTGGACCACCGGATCAGCGATTTTCAAAGTGGCTTAATAAATAGTAAAAAAATTTCAAAAAATGTAAAATTTAGTCTCCAAGCAAATTTCAATATTTAGAACATGTTGAACGGTTCAGATCGATTGTTTGAATTTTCAAAATGACAAAATATGGCCCGAAGTAAACAGGGGTTTTACTTCGCGAAGTACAATAGCCCATCTCTATATATATATATATATATATATATATATATTGTACGTATCCTTGTCAGAGTGAATCCTAGCATTTTTCTTTAAATAAATATTTGTCAGAGTGACAAATTTTTACCTTTATAATGAGATATTTAATTTGTGAATTTAAAATTGAAAGAAATCCATAGGTGTTCTGTGAAAATAGAAATATTTATTTAAAGAAAAACATTAAAATTTTAAAATAAGACAAGTTGTATAAAAAACCTATATTTAGCGAAGTTCAAGGCTAATAGATATTTTCTTAATGATAAAATTATGTGTATATATTTAAAGAGGAGGGTTCAAATGCACCATAATTTTTGTGCTCCAATATGCTCCACATTATTTATCTCTATTTTCAAAGTCTGAACAGTCTATCCGAACCGTTCAACATGATCTTCATAATAAAATATGATAGGAGACCAAATTTTATATTTTTTAGAATTTTTTTACTATTTTTTTAGATAGGTACAATATCACTTTATCGGATGGTCCAAAATCTCCTTAAAAAGTAATAGTAAAAAAATTCTAAAAAATATAAAATTTGGTTCCAAGCATATTTTATTATGAAGATCATGTTGAGCGGTTCAGATCGACTGTTCAGACTTTGAAAATGGAGATAAAGAATGTGGAGTATATTGGAGCACAAAAATAATAGTGCATTTGAATCCTCCTCATATTTAAAAAACGATAAATTACACAACATTTCCGGCAAAAAAAAAATAATTGCATTACTTTTAAGTGTTTTGTTGCATCAAAAGTATGACAACAGAGTAGGTCCGATGCCCATCGGACCTACTTTTAGGTTCAACGCCACGCTGACCGTCCGATTTAGTACAAGATTTGTGCGCACGAAAATTGAAACATACACGCACGGAGTTTAAAGAATTCTGCACGAATCTAAAAGCAAATCGATGGTGATTAAATCCATCGAACCGAGGTAGGTCCGATGCCCATCGGACCTACTCTCAAGTCCAAAAGTATAGCAAACACTTCCCTTTATATATGAAAAAATATAATCACATAAAATACGAACCGTCCAATCAAAATAATGAGGAGAGAATCATAATTAGATGGTTTGAGTATACATGTCTAATATGATATATTTAAAAATTCAAATATTCAATCCTAGTTATGTATTTAAGTACGATTTTTTTCGTCAGAATCTTACTATTTCTTTCACGAAATATCATGCATCTTCAATTTAAAGTGACAATCACTTAATTTATATTGGACTTGTCATTAAATTTCACTAACCTAAGAATCCTACAGACTTTTCTGTTGCTCAGATTTAGCTTTTAAGCTCTCTTCTTCTTTTTTTAATTCTTTTAGCATTATATTTTACTGTTGTTTTAGAATTTAGATAGATCATACTGATGTTGTTTGATACCGAGTTACCGACATGGCTTGAGGGATGAATTAATGAGATGTAAGATGTACACAGATGACATGTTTTTAATTAATATATTAATTGAGACCTTAATAACACCTGCCAAGTTTTAGAGAGAGAAAGGAAAAAAATATACATGTTTTTGATAGAAGAAGAAAGTAAAAGATGACAATGTGTGTGTGACGTGATATGATATGGCTATATCTTGATATATATATATTTATATGAGGAGGGATCAAGTTACAACAAAGTTACAACAATGATTTTCTACATTTTCAAATTCCAAATCGTCGACCCAAACTGTTCAACATTATCTCCACAATAAAATATGCTTCAAGATCAAATTTTACATTTTTTTACTATTCAATGGTCAAATTCAGACCATTGAATTTTGTACTCATCTTAATAAATAGTAAAAAAAATAAAAAAAAAATGTAAAATTTGATCTGGAAGCACATTTTATTGTGGAGATCATGTTGAACGGTTTGGATCGACGATTTGTAATTTCAAAATGTAGAAAATCATTGTTGTAACTTTGTTGTAACTCAAAATTGTTGTAACTTGATCCCTCCTCTATATATATATAGATTGACTAATATGTTTTTGGTAGCATTTCGACTAAAATGTTGTAGGGTCAAATTTCAAAATTTTATATTTGAAACATCAATCTAAGTAGCTCAATAAATTGGTTATATATTGAACTTGTAGAATGCAAATTTTTACTATTATTGAACTTTTTTTACTATTTATTATTATTTTCAAAAGAAGGTAAAAAATGATCTAAAAATAAAAGAAAACTCTCAATATTTTAGAGCATCTTTTGTCATCTTTTAAAAATCATATAGTTCAGCTAACGTGCTTCCTCTATTATTTCAACAATATGCATGTTATGATTAGGGTTGTTCATGAACCGAGTTTGAGCGAGTTAGGGTATGCTCATGCTCGATTCATTAAGTTTTTTTTTTTTTTTTGAATGTTGGTGGCGAAGTGCCTCCAACGATATATTGATAAAAAGATATTTACAGTGAGGAAGTCCTCATTACATGAAATGAGTCAGACATTTACCTAGCATCTAGTGCCGCTAATAATGTACAAAACCAAAAAACAACAGTGGATCTAAACGCTATTTGACCACTGGAATAACTCAAAAGTTGTATCATTTATTAATACTGACACCGGACGCCTCTGGTTGGAGAATAGTCTCCTGTTCCGCTCTCTCCATAGGGCCCATACCCCAGCCGCCCAAAGCTGTCCCCTTCGCATTTTTTGCAGTTTGGTGAGACCGCCATTTGCCTCAGACCATGTTCTCAGAAGGTCCGCCCCTCCCTGAACCGCCACATTAAAGTGGGCACAAATTCCTCTCCAGAATCTGCCCGAGTAAAGGCAGTCCCACATGATGTGGTCTCTTGTTTCTATCGACCGGGAATGGCAGAAGAGGCATCCTTGCTGCACGTTGCAGCCACGGTGTATGAGCACTTCCTGTGTTAGGATTTTATTTGCCATCATCAGCCACGTGAAGATTTTCACTTTCATCGGGACTTTCAGTTTCCATGTCATCGGTATCCCTTCAATTACCCCTGTGTGATGCATTGCCTTATACGCCGAGGCACAGGAAAACAACCCCGAGGGTGTCCATCGCCACTTGACATCATTTTCATAAAAAGTTGATGCCCGGAAAAACGGAACCAACGGGGCTAAGTCCCTGATGATGAGCGATGGATCTGATGCAAGCTGAATATCTGTCGCGGAGGATATGTTCCACAATCTTCTAATTGTTGCTGCCCACAATCCCTCGGGCTCTGCTTCAATTCGCCAGAGCCATTTGGTTAGAAGCGAGTTGTTCTGGCAACTCAGATCGATCACTCCTAGGCCTCCGTTTTCCTTGAGTGAACAAACATTTTCCCAGTTGATCAGGCAGTTTATCCCTTTGCATGATTGGTTTCCCTTCCAGAGAAATCTCCTTCTCATTTTATCCAATTGCTTGATTACTCCCTTCGGAAGGCGAAGTGCCTGCATGAAATGCAGAGGCATGGCCGACAGTACTGCCTTTACCAGTGTTACCCTCCCACCGTAAGACAGTATATTTGATGTCCAGCCCTCCATTTTCCCTTGAACTGCCGTTAACATGGGCTGAAAATCGATACGCCTTGGTTTTTGGATTGAGAGGGGGAGTCCCAGGTATCTAATCGGCAGCTGTGATGGCAGTGAGGACAGAATATCCTGGATTACCTGGGTGAGGTTTCCTGGAACCGCAACTGGGACGAACGTACTCTTTGATTGGTTGATTCTTAGACCCGTTAGATCCGAAAAAATCTGCAACGTCCGCTTTATTATTCGGAGAGTGGCGGGGTGCGCTTCCGCTATAATTATGGTGTCATCAGCAAACTGGATTGTTTCCGGTGGCAAGAATATATGATGCGGCATCAGGGGTCGAGCATTGTGGAGGAATCTGCTGAGAGTATCGGCAGCCAATATGAACAACATTGGGGAAAGAGGGTCCCCCTGCCGTAAGCCTCTTTGGTGTACAAAGTAATTGGTGAGAGAACCATTTACCCTGATAGCCGAGGAAGAGGATTTGAGCGTATTGAGTACCATGGAAAGCCATTTAGGGGGAAACCCTCGCTCGATGAGCAAATTCGTAAGGAAGCACCAATCGACCGTATCGAATGCCTTTTCAAAATCCACCTTGTATAGGATTGCCGGTAGTTTTTCCTTAGAGCAGAAAGTTAGGAACTCCCTTGCCGAAAGGAAAGACTCCATCATTGACCGACCTTTAACGAAAGCTGTTTGGTTTGGGGAGATGAGGTTATGGAGGTGGGGCTGGAGTCTGTTTGCCAATACTTTCGTAATTATTTTCGCCACCGTATTGATAACGCTGATAGGTCTGTAGTCTGTTATGGTGGTAGGGTTTGCTTTTTTGGGGATTAGAGTGATTGCTGCCTTGTTAAGTCTGTCTAAAGAGGGGATGGGACTCTTCATGAGAGTCATGATGTCTGTTTTAACAATATCCCAGAAAGCTTTAAAAAACTCCACCGGTAGACCGTCTGGTCCGCTTGCCTTGTTCGTTGGCATCTCATTTATGGCATTTCTGACCTCTTGTTCGTCAATCGGGTGATCGAGGGTCATTAGGTCGTCAGCAAGGCTGGGTCCCACCCTGCCCGTTAATGAGAAGGGTATGGATTCGTCCTTGGTACGGCCTAGCAGGCTGCGGAAGTGGTTATGGATGTATTGCGGCAAGTGATGCGCCGGCACGGTGCTTCCTGCCTCGTCACAGATAGTTGCCAGCGCATTTGTGTTTTTCCGGCCGTTGGCCACCGCATGAAAATACTTAGTATTTTTATCCCCCAACCTAAGCCAATTATTTCCAGAGCGCTGTTTCCATTTGGCCTCTTTGTCCCTCGCGAGGGCGAAAATGTGTTCGCGCAATCTAATTCTTAGCCTGAATTCGATCGAGATCAGATCTCTACGTTCCTCGACTCTATCCAACTGCTGCAGCACCCATTTTGATCTGGACAGTTGAGTTTCTCTTTTGCCAAATTTTTCGTGTGCCCATGATTTTAGTGCTCGCTGAACGGCATATATTTTGTACTGGATGTTTTTCCCCGGGTTTCTGTTGGAGACCGAGTTCCACGCGTGGCAAACCACATCCCGTATCCCCTCGTATTTAAGCCAAAAGTTTTCGAATTTGAACTGTCCTTTTCCCGGGTGAGCATGCGGTCTAACTCGAAGTGACAACGGGGCATGGTCTGACGCAGTTGTGGGTAGGTCAAGCAGATTAAATGACGCTCCCAAAGTATTCCAGTGGCCCGATAAAAAAACTCTGTCCAGTTTGGAGAAGGTTGGGCGGGGTCTCTTGTTTGACCATGTGAAGTTCCTGCCTTGCAACGGTGTTTCGAGCAATTCTGCCTCATCGATGAAATTGTTGAAGTCCTGCATTGTACCTATGTTAATTCCCTGCGATATGGTGTCGAGTTCCGAACGGAGAAGGTTGAAGTCGCCCAGAAGAATCCATGGATGGTTATTCATTGCTCTGACTGATCTCAGCTCGTTCAGAAAAAGGCGTTTGCTTGGATCGTCCTGTGGTCCATATACCCCTGTACACATGAATGTAAAATCTCCTCTTTTGATCACCACTGTGATCGAATAATTTAAAATAATGGAATCAATCGAGGTGAATTGACTACTCCACGCGAGCAGAATTCCCCCCCTTGTTCCATCCGCATTTAAAGTTAAAAAATTGTTAAATTTTGAGTGGCACACTTGCCTTAATTTAAAAATATCACAATTATTCAGCTTAGTTTCTTGGTAGCAAATAAAGTCCGGATTTGCATCGCAAGCAATCTCTTTGATTACCGCACATTTGTTAGGGTCACCTAAGCCACGCACATTCCAATTTAAAATACTCAGAGGAAATAAAAGTTCTTGATTCATTAAGACAGTTTCACAAAAAGCACTTGATCAGTGATAACTACTACCCAATCATAACACAAAAAACATCAGAAATCAAGGCAGACTGTCTTGTGCGGAGCTCCTAATGGTTCTCGTCGTCTCCATCCTCTCCCTCCAAGAGGTCATCCTCGCTATCGGAATCAAAAGCTGCCAGAACCGATTCTTCTTTCTTGTCCCTCCTTCGGCCACTTCCCTCACCTTCCTCAGTCGCATTGCGGCTTAATTCAAGCTGGAGGTTGCGCTTGGCTGTGGATCCGGCACCGTATCCCGTGTGTAGACCACAAAGCATGTCAATTCCTTCAACAACCGACGGTTTGAGAGGGTTTTCGGCCAGTGCATCTTCCTGTAGTGCCCGGATTAATTCTTCCTTGCGTTTAGGATCAAGAGATTTGGGAGTAATCTTCTTTGCCTTGGGGGATCTGACATTCCTGGATTTCTTTGGAGTATAATGCTTAATCACCTTGTCTCCTTGTTCCAGTAAACGGGCACTTCGGCGCAGCTGGGTTTGTTTGGCTGATTCGGATGGCGCCGGGTTATTTGCAGCTCTTACAGGGTCGGCCTGCAGTGTTGGTCTGACCTCCTCTTGCTCAATCAAGTGGGCCTGCTCAGGGTCAGCGAGAGCACTTTGGTAAGCCTTCTCTTGCTCACGTAGCTCCTCTTCCCGTTCGCATTCCTCCCTGCAAGCTCTCATCTCATCTTCGAATTCACACTTGCTACTTTCTGTTGCATACGGGGAGTATGGAGTGTTCATAGTATAACCCGAGTTTGAACCCACTTGTTCATTCGGTTCAGGTGCTGGCGGTACATGGGTATGGTTTGCAATATTCACTGAAGCAGGCATGTGTTCGAAACCTGGTGGCGGTTCCGAGTCGTTTTGAAACTGATCGACTGCCGCTGCAATTAGGTTCTGAAGTTCATTCTCCGAGAAATACTCCGATGGTTCCTCCTCCATTGGGTCTAATGCAGGCTCGGCCTTTGGTATTAGTGGCGCGGCATGGAGTGGAGTAGAAGGGGGTGTGGGGATGGGGATTTGATCACATAGCATGGGTTCTAACAGGGAGTTGGTTGGAGATGGGGAGATCGGTATCGGATCTGCGGAGGTGCCGTCATGAGTATAGGTCTGATCCAGAACCGGCTGGGCTGCTGGGGAAGGAGGGCCCCGAGCCGCAGGTGGGGAGGAGGTAGGGTCAAAAACGGCCGGGCCGATATATGGAGGTGTGGAGATATTCAAGTTTAATGTTGCTGGGGGGCCACCTTTGGGCCGAGTGGAGTTTAAAATAACTGGACCTGATTTTAAAGGAATTGAGATGGATTGGGCCGGGCCCAGAAATTCAGAAAAGTTGAGATGGTTGCTGAGCTGTGCCGAAGTAGGATTTGGTGAGAGGGTAGGTGTTGCGTGAGGGGCTTGCTTGACAGCTGTAAAGTTAGGAAGATTTGAATTTTGAATTTCTTGTTCCATGTGGGTCCCACTACCCCTGCTGTCCGTAGTTGTACCGTTATGCAGCGGAATGTCCGTGGTTGTACCGTTATGCAGCAGAATGTCAGTCCTAGGTACTGTACCTAGGACTGAGATTTTAGGCTCTCTGTTTTGCCGCGAACTGGATGGGTCCAGTGGATTCCCACGAACCGTGTTCCCAAGCTTAACCTGGCCGGCCTGAAGACTGGGAGCAGCAGCCATAAGCCGCGGGGGTGATGGTTGGTGTTGCGAGGCTGCCGGCGGCATAGTAAAAACCTTGGGGTCGACCTGATTTGATTCTCGCAGGATGGTCTCTATTCTGGTTTTTTCAGGACCCGCTATCAAGCTTTCCCATGCAGTGAGCAATGTATCGATCTCGATTGCCACGGTTCCCTTTCCCTCGGCCGCTGATGAGGAGCCAGCAGTAGCGAGGACCTTAGCATTTTCATGACGGACCTTTTCGAAGAAATCCGTTGTAGGTGTCGTGTCGCTTTCGGGGGTGTGGGGCAGGGGTTCCTCTATCCAGCCATGAACGGCCACCTCGACAATTCTCGAGATGCCGCGAATCCACAAAAGGATGCCCTCCGGAATTGCGTCGAGGCTAGGAACGGCGATGACAACCATCATGCGCTCAATGGAGTTGGGTTTGAGCATAGAGGTGTGGTCGAGGACTATCCCAAAGGAACTCACCGCGGCTAGAAGGTGATCGATGCTCCATGCTTGTGGAGAGAGCTTCTTGAGCTCGATCCAAACCTTGTAGTTAAGAGACATGGGATATCCATTTACCGCGGGCGACCAAGGAAAGACGACATATCCTAGGGTCTCAAGTGGTTTTGTGAAAGAGTCGAGGAAATGGTTGCGGTTTTGACCGAGAGGTAGGATCAAGAGGTATTGTGGACCCCCGATATGTGTTATAGGAAAAGGCAATTCCGTCTTACACGTTGACATGAGAATAGATTGAACGATATGCATGGAATGGTTAGGTCGTAATCTCGTGTCAATGACGACACCTCTATGTAACTCAAGAGTGTCGTACTTCATTTGAGGAGTCTCGGGAATGAAAACCGTGGCAAGTTTTGGTCGGTTCTTGGGTAGTAGGGCGTCACCCAAATTTCCACGAGGTGTGAGGGGGTTAAATTTTTGCTTGTTTACGGTATTTGGCCGAGTACATTGTTTGGCTTCGTGTCCCTTCTCCCAACACTTGGCACACACGCGTTGGTCGCTCGTACAACCGTTTTGATCGTGACCAAGTTGGAGACAGTTATAGCAGCGGCCTTTCCAGATTTGTTTCGTTGGGTTTGGGGGCAGCGGTAGAGGCTCGGGTGTTGCAGCAGATTGGGTTCCCGAGAAGTGTTGAAAGGAAGGGTCGGTTTGGCTGAGCCAAGGGTTGAGGTCGATGTAGTGGTGCCAAGGTGGGTAGCCGTAACGTTGGTAGTATGGTGCATGATGGGGGGGGTTCGGGTCGCTTGCGAGTATGTTTGTCTAGTGGTAGCGGTACGGGTTTTAGCAGGCGGGTTGCGGTTTGCTGGAGAGGCGGGGAAAGATGGTAATGTTGCATCGGCAGTTGAGAAGTGCTGGAGGCGGGTTGCGGGTTGCAGGAGGGGTGTTGGGATCGGGTTTACGGTTGGAGGTGGTATCGGGGTTTGTGGGGAAACAGTTAGCGGGTTCGGGTTCCATCTGTTAGCCATTAAGGCGGTGGTTGGAAGGTAGGAGTTGATGGAGTTAATGTGGTTATGAGAACTCCTGTGGCTCTGGATGAAGCTTGTATTATAATGGGAATGGTTGCCATTAATGCCATTGAATGCTTGAGGGGATGGGGCATGGAGCAAGCCGTGTAGGGTACAAGAGGATTTAATGCCCTTGACACCTCCTTGACGTGCTAAGTGAGTACTGTGATGGTGAGGGAAAGAGTTGCTTGGAGAAAACTTACCTGGGCGGCTGTAGCGGCTAAAGTTCTGAAGAGCTTTTTTCTGTCTTGGAAAGGTAAACGGTCCCTTGTTGGATCTCATGTGGGAAGTTGTACTGTGCTGCGGCTGTTGCATTTGCTGGAGTCTGTGGTAGCGTTGGACGGAGAACCAGCCATCGCCGATGGGGATGATGCCTTTTGCCATCATAAAGGTTCTCAACTGTTGGCTTAGCCTCTGCCTCCTCTGTACTACTCTTTACCTCTTGGTTTGGAGGCAATGCCTTCTCTCTCTTCTCGATTCATTAAGTTAATGAGCAAGTCAACGAGTTGTCTTCTTAATACCAATTGCATATTTTTTTTATTAAAGGGTATGGTACACCTCAATAAATTTTAAATGTTATTCTTGACAATTGAACCTGCATATTCTCGTAAGAGAGACGAGGATTCATATCATTACAATATGTTCGCATGGCCAGCCCTGGTGCAGGGCACCCAGGACGACTGCCCCGGACCCCAAGATCCAAGGGGCCCCAAAAAAAATTAGTTTGTATATATATAAAAAAAAAATCTGTATATATTAAAAATAAATAAAATATTAGGGCCCAAATTTTGTATAAATAAAGGGCCCGAATTTTTCTATAAATAGGTATGATCTATTGGCATATCTATAAAAAATGAGACCGGCTATTACGCTTCCATAAGTACTTTAACACCATATGCTTGTAAGTTGTTTTTGCGTTTTAAAAGTCCAAAGTCGATCCAAACGGTTCAAAATGATATCCATATTAAAACGTACTTGGAGACCAAATTTTACATTTTCATTGTTTTTTATAGTCTAGAATCTCCTGAATCAATGGATTTTCTACCCATCTTAAAAAATAGTAAAAAAAATTCAAAAAAAGTAAAATTTGGTCTCAAGCACGTTTTTGTTGTTCTATTCAATTCTTTAATTGCCATGTTTGACTAATTTGCAAAACATACAATGATTGAATTTAATGATTTCATTGTATGAGTGAGTTTGCAGGTTCAAAGACATTATAATTGCAATATTAAAATTGAAGAATCAATAGAATCAACAAGAATTTACGAAGATCAAGAATATAGATTGTAATATCAAATAGATTAGTAAAGTAAATTTGAGATTGTTGATTTCTGATGAAGTCAAAACATATAGTGAAAATCACTACCTTTTCTTCCGAAAAATGGGGAAAAACGAATGCAAAGTAGCAAGTTTCCCAATTTATTTACCGCAAACGTATTTTTAGGTGTTTTTGGTAGGTTTTTGAGAAAGTTGCGTATTTAGGCCAAAAATAGAGCAAAAGTGTCATATTTAGGCGATTTCCGAAGATAGCGTCAAAACAGGGCATCACATGGAGCATGCAACACCTCACACGAAGTTCACAACAAGCGAAATGGCGAAAACTACAGAAAATCCGCACGATCCGTGGACTCAATCCGTGGACTGTTTCCTTTGGATCAAATCATCCACGTTGGTGCTATTTTTGGTAGAATTATTCTATAAGGACGCGATTGATTTAGAGCCAAGCCATTTTAGCTATTTTTGGCTTCATCTATCCAAACTTTGAGTGCACTTTAAGTTCCACTACTTCCACTACTCCATCTCTCATATTATGAAGGCTACAAATACCCCTCTTGTAACAGGATTTCGTGTGCGTGTTTAATTGTGTTAAGTCTATAGAATCGAGATTAACAATCTTTATTGCTAGGTAAGGTTAGAGAATTACTTAGTGAGAGAATGATAGTCATTGGAAGCCAAGAAGGAGAAAAATGCGTCATCTAAGGAGGCAGAGTTTATCCATCTTCAATTGGGTTGTAATTTATGTTATCTTTATTTTATTTTTTTTATTTTGTCATGGCTATGAGAAGCTAAACATCTCATCTCTAAGGTGAGGGTTGTACTTGAATTCTTAATTATGTTTATGTTTGTTTATGTTGGTTAAAGTTTCATTTATTATTTTAAATTCATTTTTATTAAGTCATTGCATGCATAGTTCTGTCTATTATATGTCAATGACCCTCCACATACCAATAAGTGTAAAGTTGTTGCATCATTGTGTGAGAAGGATAATGTATGTAAGTACTTCAAACACTTCGGCTAACGAGGCTTGGCAGCGGTTCAAAGACTAGAGTTAGAACCTAGTGGGCTCCTTTGGCAGGTAGCATAAATTGTACATTTAGATTATATTAGGAAGCACTTAGATTAAGTAGGGTCTTTGAGATATTTCAACTACGGGGTAGTATAGGAAAATAATATAATTACGTACCTAAAATAATTTAGTCTTGGTAGCCCAAAAGTCAATCTCAAGATCAAAAAACCTTTCAAATCGCATAAGCAAACACCCAGCACACCCTGCAGGTAGTGACAGTGCCGCATGCGACGTAGAGAGATGTCGAAATTTATACTTTACATAATTAAGAGGGCCAAAACTTGAACCCTAGAGGCTCTCTATTTACTGTTTAACCTTAACCTTAGTACAATTAGTGCCACCGCATCAAACTTTTAAAAACCCCCCCGATAACCTTGACTATTTCCACTACTCCATCTCTCATATTATGAAGGCTACAAATACCCCTCTTGTTACAGGATTTTGTGTGCGTATTTAATTGTGTTAAGTCTATAGAATCGAGATTAACAATCTTTATTGCTAGGTAAGGTTAGAGAATTACTTAGTGAGAGAATGATAGCCATTGGAAGCCAAGAAGGAGAAAACGGCGTCATCTAAGGAGGCAGAGTTTATCCATCTTCAATTGGGTTGTAATTTATGTTATCTTTATTTTATTCCTTTTATTTTGTCATGGCTATGAGAAGCTAAACATCTCATCTCTAAGGTGAGGGTTGTACTTGAATTCTTAATTATGTTTATGTTTGTTTATGTTGGTTAAAGTTTCATTTATTATTTTAAATTCATTTTTATTAAGTCCTTGCATGCATAGTTCTGTCTATTATATGTCAATGACCCTCCACATACCAATAAGTGTAAAGTTGTTGCATCATTGTGTGAGAAGGATAATGTATGTAAGTACTTCAAACACTTCGGCTAACGAGGCTTGGCAGCGGTTCAAAGACTAGAGTTAGAACCCAGTGGGCTCTTTTGGCAGGTAGCATAAATTGTACATTTAGATTATATTAGGAAGCACTTAGATTAAGTAGGGTTTTTGAGATATTTCAACTACGGGGTAGTATAGGAAAATAATATAATTACGTACCTAAAATAATTTAGTCTTGGTAGTCCAAAAGTCAATCGCAAGATCAAAAAACCTTTTAAATCGCATAAGCAAACACCCAGCACACCCTGCAGGTAGTGACAGTGCCGCATGCGACGTAGAGAGATGTCGAAATTTATACTTTACATAATTAAGAGGGCCAAAACTTGAACCCTAGAGGCTCTCTATTTACTGTTTAACCTTAACCTTAGTACAATTAGTGCCACCGCATCAAACTTTTAAAAACCCCCCCGATAACCTTGACTAGTGAAAAGTGTTTAAAATCTAATACACTATCCCTCTGGATCGACACCCTAATCAAACTACACGTAGGATCATGCGTTTGTGATCTGAACGTATGTAGAAATTAGAGTTTATAAATATTTAAAAATAGTAGTTCAGTTTGGACTCATCAATTTCAGGAACTATCCGTTCGGTACGGAAGCAAATTGTTCAGTACATAATGGATTGACACGGTACCAGACGGATACGGTATGAGGCAGTACAGAAGAATTATTTCGGTTGACAAACCTTTCGGAACGGAAGGTTCCGTAAAAAGACAGAGACATTCCAGGAGAGCACTATCCGTTCTAAAAGGATATAGTATGTACTGTACGCTACTTAAGAAACACAGAATTTAAGAAAAATACACTATCCGTTCTGTACGGACCTAAACGTACTCAACAGAAAGGATAAATTTCATAAAGGCAAAAAACCCTAAACTGCAATACATTTGAACTATCCGTTAAGTACGGAAGTTTACCGTTCTGAACGAAACAGTTCAAATACCTAGATCTGAGCCTCATTTATAAATAGAGTAAATACTCTCACTCCAGTTTTTAAGCACAAATTATGTGTTCTTGAGAGCCTCATTCTTTGAGAGAGCTTAAACTTCAAAACTCCATTGATAATCTCAAATCCACTTGACAAATCTTTTCTAGATTTAGTTAGAGTGTTGGTTCTTATTTGATAGTGTGGAGATCTACTTTAGTGATCCCTTGTCATAGTCGAGCGACTTCCCCGCTTATAGGCCATTCAGGGGCTCACCGGCTCGAGCATTTTCCCTCACATATAAACATAGTTGTGTGACGATCATCTGCGTAGGACTCTCCAGCTTGAGGTTCTAGGCTCAAATTTGTACACGAGTTAGGTTGTTTCCCACCGTTGTTGGGCTCATATGTCACAAGTTGTATCCTTTCTTTTTGAGTAATAGGGAAGGAAGGGACGCCGACGAGGTTGCTCTACCCCGGAGACGTAGGCATTTTACGCCGAACTCCATTATCATCCTGCGTATCAAATTTCTCTTACTCTACTCTATTTATTTTATTTGCACCCGCTTGTTTGTTGAATTGATTGACTTGTTAATTTAAAGGGTTAAACCGAAAACGACTAAAAGTCTTTAAGACTACCTATTCACCACCCTCTAGGTGCCCTTAGGGACAACAGTTTTAATATGGATATCATATTGAATGATTCGGATCGAATGTCTGGACTTTGAAAATGTAAAAATGACTTATAAATATATTGTGTTGAAGTACAAATGTAAGCGTATTAGCTGGTTTTATAAAAAAAATTGAATATATAAAGAGCCCAAATTTTTCTCCCACTCCGGATTCCAAAATCTTCAGAACCAGCCATGTATGTTCGTAGTTCTTGTGACTCACATGATTAAATCGACGAAAGTATTTTATTTATGTGTAGCTCCTCGCAGCACGAACAAACAATTAACGAGCTAACTTAATTTGCTAGATTCGTAATTGGTTTGATTAAAATCAAACTCCGACTCTGACTTAGTTCTGACATAAGAGTTCACTCGACTCGACTCGTTTACGACCATTTTACATATCGATCACTTGTCGAATGCATCCATTTTATTTAGAACATAAGAACACCAATGTAAAATGAGAGGAGCGGCGCATGAGATCCGCAGTGCTTGACAAGAGCAATGCTTTTCATGAGGCCCATCCAATCACCTCATGTCGCGTCTCTTTCCTGCCTCTTTGGATTCATACCTGACTGACTTTGCTTATTTCGACATGTCTCACCCAGTAAGTAGGTAACCTCACCGACCGGTTCTCCACTCTCCCGGCAATGATAAGAACTCTCAACTTTAATTACCTTTTTTAAATCAAATAAACAGCAAACCAATGGCATTTTCGTTATTCTACAGATCAACAGGGGTTCAAATCATTATGCCCGCGTGGCTATCTATAATCCGGAATACACGGACGGGTCCCACCAGATGTGACCCGACCCGACTCCGGACCCACCTAGTGTGTGACGTCAGCCCTAGTTGATCGAAGGCCGCCACACGGTTCTGCCTAGCCTTTGCTTGCTCCTGTCGCACCTGGTTCACGCGCAAAATGTCCCAGTCAGATGTTTCGGTTCATGAAGACCGACCTCAGGAAGGAAATGGAAAAGAAGGGGGCGTCAGCCCTAGGGATCCAGGCGAGAAGATTCGAACTGTCGGGGTGACGTGGCGATGCCTCTTCACCCACCACCATTCGTGCGAGATTCTCTGTCCCACCGTACAAACTCTAATCTGTGGTCCATCTCACTGATTGTGGACTCCTTAATTTTGCCTTTACTATACAGTGACTTGTTGTACCTTTGGATGAATAGTGTAAGGCACAAAGAATCTCAGATGATGATGACCATTGGATCCGGGTTGCGCCAGTGCGACCGTGAGAAAGACATTCCTCCTCCGTTCTCTACCACAACATCACACGCTTTTACATGCTTTTGCTCTTCTCTGTTTTTCTGGTAAAAGTTTTTCTTTCAATTTATTCATTCCCCTTTTTCTTTTATCAGTTTGAGGTTTTTGACTTTTTTATAATGTCACTTATCTTGAGAGCTTAATGTAAATTTATAATTTGGAGAAGATCGTCCACATTCAAGGGAAAAATATATGCAGTTTTAATATGAAATGTTGATTAAATTTTGAACTATGTTTTAATAATAGACCTTTTTCAGAAGAAGAAAAAATTAAGACTTTTTCGAATAAAAAAATAGACAACAAATTCTGAATAATTATTATTTATTGTCCCTTTGTTTCTTATGTTGCAAAGCAGGACTCTTAAAATCTTGTGATTACAAATAATTAAGACAGTATTTAGAGCATCTACATCTCTGGTATTATTAGAGTTTCTAATCTAATGTGGCAGTTTCTAATCCAGTTTTAGATGTGTGAGAGTTTTTTATTTAGAAACTATATATGCAGTAAAAAAATTTATTAAGAAACTGTTTATAAACTCTATGTTGGCCAAATGATTGGCTCAAATTATTTCTCCTTTTTAATTTGTTGCTGACGTGGCTTAATAGAAACTCTAAAATTAATTTCAGAAATGTGAAAGTTAAAAACTTTAGAGACTTTAATTTCTAAAAAGTGGTTAACAGTTATTTAGAAACTCATTTGAGTTGCTGGATGTAGACGCTCTTAGTATTGTAAAAAACTATCCATAATTTAAATTGATATAAATCCACATGTAAATTTTAACATGAAAGTGGAATTAAGACTCGATTTAGTTATTTTAACCGATCGATAATGCTAACATTAAAAAATATATTTCAATTTAATACAAAAAAATATATATATTTTAAAGCAAGAAAAAAGAAGAATATATATAAATTGGTTGAAAATTTTCAAGCCGTTTAGATCCTCATATTCTTGCAATTAGAGCATTGAAATTACTCAATTGAAGGGATAAATTTTTGCTGGAATATTTTTGATACTGAATTTTACTCTCTATTTTTTTACCACACAGAATAATATAATATTTTTTCACTCTTATTTATACTCAGAATGCACAAACATGCCATTTAGAATAAGTAAAGAGCTAGGTTGGAAGTATTTATAGGTTGAAGTTGAAACAATCTAGAGCTCAAAAAAATAGTAATCTTGCTAGGTCTATTCCATGTTTGAATCTACTTTGAACACATTGATGATCAATATTTTAAATTATTTTGAGTTTAATACAAGTATTATCAACTTGATTTGAATGCTAAACATCTTTTTGGTCTAATTTTGAGTTTAAATTAAAAAATCTTTTTAGGCCAATTAAAATGATTTGAATGCTAAACATCAAGTTTTGAATATAATATGAACATTTTTAATGTTTTTATTCATTCAGGAGGTATTCCAAACAGTAATGCAATGTAAATGCAACAAAAAGTATGTTATATATAATTTTTGAAGTGAAGAAATGCAAATTTAACACTAATACAATTGAGGTTGATATTTCTCATTCCTTTAAATATATTTAGAGTCTTTAAAAGTTTTCTTCTGAATATAAGCAACAGAATATTCTTTGAATAATGCAGTTTAATTAATGAACATGAAATTTTTGCCATGCAAATTGGAGAATGATAAGTATTTTAAGATGTAAAATCAATTATCTCAAAAAAATGAAGACCAGCCCTACAATTCATAACCACGCACACAGAATTTAGAAAATTCCCGCACCACCTAGAATGAAAGTTTTCGCGTGGTTGATGCTTTTAAACAAGCTCTTCACAATTGACAATCTAAACAAAAGGAGATGGCTACTAGTTAACATGTGTGTCCTTTGCAAGGCACAAAGTGAATCGGTGAAACATATGTTTGAGGCATGCACATTCTCCAAAACAGTATACCAAGAACTGACAAGGGTAATACCGGACAAATGACCATTGACGAACGCAGTCAATCCAATAGAGGTATTAACAAACACCAAAATCTCAAAGCTACAAAGAAGCACCGTGTTGATAGCTCAATTCTGTATTTGGAGGGAGCGTTGCAATAGGACGTTCACAGAAGAAAACAAAGAGGCGAAAGACATCAAAGATGAAGTGCTATGGCAATTGCAGTTCATCTCAGAAGGAACAACAGCAAATAGGGAGTGATCATCCATGCCGCGGATCATTCATTTTATTTTTCCCAAAATTCATTCTTCTACTTTTAGGCTTTTTATTTTTTCTGTTTCTATTTCTTTTTTTAATTTTTTCGCTACTTTTAGTACTCAATCTGTTTTGAGTACAATTATCTTTCACTTTGGTAGTTACATCACCAATGTAACATAACATTCTATTTCAATCAAATATGGGCTAGACCCCTATTTTTCATCAAAAATTATCTCAAAAAAATATCACTGTTACTACACATTTCATATATTTAAAATACTTTATGCAAATGATTTTTTTTCGAGTTAGTTTAAGTGTTGGACGGATTGTTGTTGTCGCTTAACTAAAGCTTATATTAACTTATAAATAGAATTCAATGAATACAAATTTAGGGAAACGATTTGATAAAACAGAGGAAAAAAATTACTTGAATAATTGATTGTTATTAAAATACAATTGTTCATCATGATCATTGAATTTTGGATGTGTACAGTTACATTTGGAAATTATATGGTCATTGATCAAGTGCAAATGAAACTGAATCTTTATTTTTCAAATTGCTTCATGGATAGCCAATTAATTAATTTTTGAATTGCATAAAGTGTAATATACAACCGATGTAAACTATAAAGAAAATATATAATTTTAATTAACATTTTTAGGAGTGCAAAAAGGAGGAGTTGAGATAATTAATTAATTTCATGATTTAGTATATATCATATTATTATTTTTTGCAGAAATTTAATATCATATCAATAGCTTATATATAGTCTGCTTATGGTCATATGGATAGTTAAAGATCATGTTTGGATTTAACAAAACCCAATTTTTAAAAAATCAATATAAATCGACTAATTATATCTATACATAATTTGATATATATTTATTTATTATTTCAATCTAGCACCATATATTTGACCAAGTACCACCTCTCTGTAATTATTTAACATACACAATTTGATAAGAAATTTGCATATATCCACATGGTTTTTATTGCTAGAATTTGTTCTTTGCCATCTTAACTATGCTTAACTTCAAAACATGTAGATGTATATTGAGGAGAGGGTTCAAATGCACCATAATATTTGTGCTCCAATATGCTCCACATTCTTTATCTCTATTTTCAAAGTCCGAATAGTCGATCCGAACTGTTCAACATGATCTTCATAATAAAATATGTTTGGAGACCAAATTTTATATTTTTTAGAATTTTTTTACTATTTTTTTAGATAGGTACAAAATCACTTTTTAAGGAGATTCTGGACCATCCGATAAAGTGATATTGTACCTATCTAAAAAAATAGTAAAAAAATTCTAAAAAATATAAAATTTGGTATCCAAGCATATTTTATTATGAAGATCATGTTGAGCGGTTCAGATCAACAGTTCGGACTTTGAAAATGAAGATAAAGAATGTGGAGCATATTGGAGCACAAAAATAATGGTGCAGTTGAACCCTCCTCTATATTGAGTTATATACAATTTTGAGGCACATCTAGCTAGATATGTTTTGGACTAATGTTTTTATTTTTGGTTTTAAATTATGAATTTGGCATGATTGTGCTGCCTGCCTATGTACTAGATTAACGCAGAAGTCTTGGTTCATGTCATCATGATATGTACTTATCAATAGCAATATTTAAAACTTGCACAATAAGCACCTTTGCTTGTTAAATAACTAGGTTTATCATTGTTTTGATGGTTTCTTTTGCTTGTTAAATAACTAGGTTTATCATTGTTTTGTTGGTTTCTCAATCATTTGTCTTGAGATGCCCTCCACCATCAATTCTTTATTACCATGTTGTACATTTCATATATATTTTGGATACCAATGTGAACAATTAAATAAATGTGACTTGCTATGGTGCCATTTTTGTGTGTCCAATTAATCAATTCGGTTCGAATTTAAATATTAAAATTTCCGAACTAAACTTTTATCTGATTGAATAATTGAATAATATAAATATTATCTCATATAAATTGTGTATTTATTTATTGATATCTTAAGACTAACATAATATTTACTAATATTTTGGTTCATTTGTTTGTCAGATTATTGGATTTTAAGTAACAAAACCGAACCATAAATAAAAAAAAATCAAACTATCATAATTTTTAAAATATCCCTAATTTCTTAACTACAGAAAAAAAAAGTCCATTGTTTTTAAAATATCTCTTTTATATATAATGATTACAAAGCATAGCTAATAATTAATAAGTTTGTAAAGATAACAAACTTAATATAGTTTCATATTTAGTGATCCGTACTTAATATAATTTCACAGAGTTGTTGGTCGGATGATAGAACAAATCCATCAAAACAAGCAAGAATTGAAATAAAGAAATGTGTAGAGAAGAACCAAAGACATCACTTTGAGTTGAACAAATGAAATAAAATTAATTAAGTACTTGAAAGAACTAATATTTTTTTAGTAAAAAAGATAAAATTATTAAAGAATTAATATTTAATAATAGTAAAGGATATAATTTAATATTGACTAAAAATTAAGACCAAATTATTCTCATGTACTATCTTACTTAATATATAAGTATGATTAGTTGGTGCCAAAATAACAATTATTAGAAGTCTTGTCAAAATGACACAGAAAGGAATGCAAATCTTGAACGCATGCCTTGCTTTGCTTGTTTAATGTAGTGATCCGAGGTGGAGGAATCTTATGAAATTTGGTTTCCTCTTATTTGGTCTAATTTTTTTTTTTTTTTGGACATTTTAATTGGCTATAATACCTAAATATGCACCTTTTTGTACCAACCTTTTTCTTTTTATCCGTCAAATTCCCACTACTGATCCCTAAATTCTGGTTCATGTCTCCATTTGTTAATACCATTTCCATATTAGTTGCCCTTTCCTCTTTGGAGTATGCAGAGTGGACTCAATTTATACTATTTTTTTTGGGGTGAGGGCATCTTCCCTGTAGCTAATTGTGTAACGAGTCAGTGGCCATAACAAATTATACTATCTTAATTAATATGTTGATTCCGGAGATAATTCCTACAAATAACTGGAACTTATATGGTGAAATATGACAGGAGTTTAATCACTACAAAAATATATTATTAGTAATTTTTTAATTGAACTTGGATTTTGGTAGTTATTCCAGTAAAATTAATTGAACTTAGATGTGTTATTAGTAATTATTTTTATATCTGATTCAAAAACTTGGAATATTGGTAGTTATTCCAGTAAAATTAATTGAACTTAGATGTGTTATTAGTAATTATTTTTATATGTGATTCAAAAACTTGGAATATTGGTAGTTATTCCAGTAAAATTAATTTCAAGAATTATATATATAATAAATATTAAATTAATAAAAGTTTTACAGGAGAATCATGGTAGGTATCATGATAGAACTTCTAAATTTTTTTATTGAACAATACACAAAAATAATAATTCAATTTAAAATGGTACGTGTTGTCCGTTAATCTTGTTGTATTTCAAAAATAATAATTCACGTCATAGTTAAAGTTTATTTTGTACAAAAATTAAAAAGTCGAAATATCAACAATTTATTGTCATTACTTTCCCATAAACCTTTTCACCTTTCGATACTGTCAAAATATTGCAAAATTGACGGTTCACGTTTATCATTTAAATTTGAAAGTTGAATTACTTAAAAAAAAACAATAATGTTCATGATGCAGCAGGAAGCAGCACAATTGAGTTACAAACTTAGGGCACAGAGGATCTTATCCCGGTCGTGCACAGAACCAATGGGATGTAAGCTCATAAAGGTAAGAAATGGATTGCTATTTTCTCTTTTCCATTTTTTTTTTTTAATTTTTGCCTGCTTTCCAACCTATGATGCTATATATCTCGAATTCAACCCTTTTGTATACTTTAAACAACTGGTGCCATTCATTCTTCTCGTCTTTAAACAATGAAAAGAAAGAATCAAAAGTAAGGTTCTGCTTTTTTACTCCCGGTGCCATTCTGCCCTCTGATTTTGTACACCTCCATTTCAACCAAAAGGCAAAAGCTATCTGCTTTCTTCTCCTCAAATTATTATTATTATTTTTAAAATGTATGTGGAATCGAGCCTTCATTTGTGAGATTGAGATTCATGTATAATTACTTAAATATTTTTTTAAAATAAAGCACTTTTAGATATTCATAAATCATATTTCACATGAGTTTTGAACTGTGACATCTCACATAGAAAACACTGTTTTTAATTAATTTTATTTGCCAAGATCAATAATTTAGAGGCATAATTAAATGTGCATTTTACACATTCACTAAATATATAATGTGATTCATCTAGACACATTTTTATATGAGGAGAGATCTACTTACACTCTTTTTTAGTAACACCGAATTACATCTTACATTTTTAAAGTTTTCAAAGTCCAAACAGTTGATCCAAACTGTTCAACATGATGGATATATTAAAATGTGCTTGCAGATCAAATTTTACATTTTTTTGAATTTTTTTATTATTTATTAGGTATTTTACAAAATCGTTGTTTTCAAACCATTGAATTTTTGTATCCATCTTAATAAATAGGAAAAAAATTCAAAAAAAAAATGTAAAATTTGATCTGCAAACCCATTTTAATATATCTATCATGTTGAACGGTTTGGATCGACTGTTTAGACTTTCAAAATGTAAGATGTTTAGATCAAATTCATTTATCGATTTGTTCAATTATATTACAATGGCTCATGATTATTGAACCAATTAATATTAAAAATCACAGTGTAAAAACTATTTCAAAACAAATTATAGGGTAAATAGAATGAAAAAAAATTACTACAAGGTAGGCATTGTAAAATCAATGGATGTCATGGATGTTGCTCTAACTGGAGAGGAGATGATCAATCTCTCCTGTTTGTCTGTCTACTGTAACAACAAACACCTTTTGCTTTCATTATTTCCCCCATGCTGTTTTTCACCAATTTTTTTTAAAATCAAAGTCCTCAGTGACTTTAGAGCGTTGGGATTGCGCAAAGGGGATATCAAAGAGAGGTTCGGATCATCTCCAGTTCAAATACAAGAGGAGAGAGTCCTAGTTTTGTTATAGTAGGTATTGATCAAAGAATTGTCAACAAAGAAAAAACAATCTCAAGCAGTGTATAGTTCAAAAACCTAATTAGATATACTTACAATTGAAGAAGGGTTGAATGATGCTATGGAAAAAGTGTTTCAATCCTGAGTAATAAAAGCTAAACCATGGAAAACTGGAAGCAACGGAGGTGTCCAGTTGTATGAATTGGAGAAAATGGGAAGTCGTCAAACTAATCCTGTAGCAAGGCACTGTTGGGCTTTTGGAACCAGACCAGATTATATCTCTCTCTGCCTGTGGTATGAACTTTGTTTTTAATTAATTGCGTTAATTACTTGTCTGAAGAAATTCTCCAGAAAGCTATAAAGAACTCAGCTGTGGACCTAAATGAAAAGTTAACAAAAGACCATAAAACATGCATGGCATGGTCAATTTAACGAGCGTATATATTTATTATTTTATTTTGAAATTTTAACCCGGAGGAAGGGCCCACGGGCCCACGGCCCACAAAACCAGTGAAGTGAGGTGGGCCCACCCGAGAAAATTAAAAGGTTGACTGATTTGGAGGTAGAGTCAAGAGGGACCAAAACCTAAATTAAAGTGTTTTTAAGGTATCATTCCAAGGGCTTTAATCTTGATGCCTCCATGTCTCTAGTTTGCTCTTTTTAAACTCAAATTGACATGTAACTAGCAACTTGGACCATTACAGGATTTTGGAGGATATGTTCCTTTCCTAATATTAGGGGCGCAAAAAAATTTCAGGAGAGGACAAAGTCAGTCGAAACCGATAAATTTTCACTAAAACTCAAAATCCAGGGGAGAGTAGCTGCCCCCCTGGAATACACTGGGTCCGCCCCTGCCTACTACTGCAAATACTATATTGTGTTCTGTTAAAAACAACTTCAGATTTAGGAATGTTTATTGTTTATTTTTTCTAGGTATTTATAGGTTAAATATATTTACAACGTTGTTTTGTCTTCACACAATGCACAAATAAAAGAGTTAAAATGCAAAAAATACATATGACTCGTACACTGTATGAGTAAAAAAAAAACACTATCAATATCTTTACCACTTTGTACCAAAAATAATCATAATCATAACTATAATATAAATAACAACAATAATAATGATAATAATACTAGTAGTAGTAAACTCATTAAAGTACAATAATTATTATCATCATTATTACTAGTATTATTAATATCATTGTCATTGTATTTGTTATTATTAAAATTATTATCACTGCCACTATTTGTAACTATTACTACATATATATAATAACTTATCTAATAATGGAACTAAAATTAGAAGGAGATTAAACGGCTAAACGAGACCAAACACGAAAGGGTTCCTTATAATATATTCTAAGAAATTAATATAATTGGGACAGTTTTTCTACCATGTCATAGCGCTATCTGGTCGGCAACCACACAAAAATTCATTCGTAAATGAATCACATAATCTGATGCGGTTCATTTACGCTGTGTCTTTTGCATTCAAATCTACTGTGATCCAAATAGAATAACAAGAACCTGTTATTCCAAATCCAATCGTTGATCTTCTTTAAGATGAGTACATAGAAAATTTGAACAGTTGGATTTAGAATAACAGGTTTATTTGGTTCCGTTTTTTATACCGCACGACAATATAAGAATTGAGTCAATGTCTCTCAAGGAATTGTAGCTGACATGCAATTTCTTAGGGAGAATAGGATGCACAAAAACACATGACTCGAAACTCAGTTCGGAATTAATTTGGATTTAACTGGCTAATAACTCGAGTTGAAACTAACTCGAGTTAACTGACTCGGTTAATTTGTGAGTCGAATCCAAGTTACCTCCAACTCGGTTCGGGATCAACTCGATCGGTTGGACTCGCACCAAACCCTGATCCATATATTCCTAATTTTTGCGTCCCCAAACCTTACACATGTTTCTCACAATATTTGGTAATTTGATAAATTATGCACTATTTCTTTTGTTTTGTTAATTTATTAGACTATGTATTGTTTTGTTAGACTTTATCTGTTTGGTAATTTTTAATTATGTACTATTTTGGTATTTTCGTAATTTTTAATTATGTATTGGTTATTGTTTCATTATGTACTATCTTTAATTTTGTATTATTTTGATAAACTATGTAATTAAATTAGATTGTCTCACTATGTACTATATTATGAGTCACGAGTCGACTTGCTTCGACTCGAGTTGCTCGCTAGTTGATTTCAAATTAAAGTTTCTGACTCGAAACTGGATTAGTAACTCGGACTCAACTCGGCTCATGAGCAGCCGATAACAGACTACGTAGCAAACCTTACAGCACTGTGGCACACTAAATAATTAACGCCTAATATATGTAGTTTGTTAGCGAATTTCCTTATCATCATTCCGGTTCTATAAAAACATTTTATTTCTTTTCTTAAAAAAAAAAAAGGACTGGAGAGGTACGTAATTATTTTTGTTTAATGTTGAATAAGCATTTCTATTTTTTGACTTGCAGGTGGGGCCCAGGCCGGGTGCCACTGTCTGTGTGGATTGAATGATAAAGAGCACCGCACGTGGACTCTGAACCAAGTGACTGCCCAACCACAGTTAAAAACTTGTAAAAAAAATTGCAGTCCCAAATTTACCATGCATCCAAATCCCACCCTTCCATTAGTAGTAATTACATATTAAGTAATTTCCCAATATATTCCCAATTAATATATTGCTCTTTGCACCAAAATTTATAGCACATTCATGGGCAAATTTATGGGAGTTCACAGGTGATTAAGCCCCACATAGTTAAAAAAAAAAAAAAAAAACTTGTAAATTTCATGCATAAATTTCTTTATTTTTTAATAAAACAAATTATCTGTCTCGTTATAAAATATATTTTGTTGTTTTTTTTTTGAAAAAATAAAAATATGTTATTGTTCGTTTCATTAATTAGAAACATGAGAGCTAAAATATGTGTTGTTGAATATATTTTTTTTTTTATGATTCCGTCCAGTATAGTACTTTCTTATACTGATCATGGAGAGTAACTTTGATTAAATAAACAAGTGAGAACTAGCTATAATTTATATACAAAAAGGATGATTTAAAATAAAATAAAGCAACTTGTGTAGTACAAAATGTATAATAGATTCTTAGTTACCTTTGTTTCAAACGAAAGTTCTCTGAGTGCTTCAATTCAGTGCCTTCTTAATTGGACCACTACTAATATAATCATGCATGATTCCAAATTTCAATTAGTTAATAATATAATTTTAAACCAATGAAACATATCAGGAAATCAATCTTCTTACATTATATATATATATATGAGAACGGAGTAGGTCCGATGCCCATCGGACCTACTTTTAGGTTCAACGAGCACGATGACCGTCCGATCTAGTTTGAGATTTGTGCGCACGAACATTGAAACAAACACGCACAAATTTTAAAGCGTTCTGCACGAATCTTAAAGCAAATTGACGGTGATTAAACCCATCGAACCAGAGTAGGTCCGATGCCCATCGGACCTACTCTCAAGTGTGTGTATAAAAATACACGGGCGAAATAGAAACAACCATTGATTTGCTGAAGAATGCAACATGTGACAAAAAAATAAGAACAACTTTTTGTAAATTTATTGACTAGACTAGATATATATATGTGACATAACACTAGAAAGTATTGTCTTGTGCGCAATTTTTTTGTAAACTAAACTTACAAGATTCTACGTACTAGCTAGACTACTCTTTCAAACAATCTATCTTTAAAATTTCAGCATATATATATCTGCTTCATGGAGTACGGATCTCCTGCATTGTATCATCGTTTGAGTTTAAATCTTGACCATATATCGATCAAAATTCGGGTTAATCCGATTCAAACCTATAATATATCCGATTCCTTCAAAATTTGTATCAATACGTAACAAACGGATCAGATTTAAACTCAAACTGTGAGGTATATATATAAGTAATATGAATTTATGCTTCATGCTTCATGCGTAATTTTTTTTTTTTGAAAATTAATGACTTTAAATACCTACTAATAATTTTATTAATAAAAAACATATTACAATGAATCAAATGATCCTTCTTTCTAAATCTAAACTTATTCTCATGAAATTATCTAAACTATTCTAATCAACTAATTCTACTTATCTATACTCTTAAACACTCTATTACCTCATTCTCCATCTCGCTTCACGACTGGATCCGCTTTCGTCCAATAGTCGCTGCGCTCCGACGACCGAATCTGTTTTTTTTTTTAAGGACAGCTGGCCAATAGCCGGCCGTCGATATATTGATAAAAAAAATTATTTACATCTCTGAAATGGAGTTCAGTCTTTAATTACACGCAAATCAACTATTAAATAAAACACTAATTAACACTGTGAAGGAGCGCGCTTGGTCATCAGTGCCCATTCTTCCCTTGACCTTCCTCCTACTAACAGTGAGCAGCCCAAAGAAGAGTCTCTTCCGTTGCTTCATTTATTAATCGATGTGCTTGTTTTCGGTCTTGGAAGAATATCCTCCGATTTTTCTCCTTCCATAGAATCCACAGGACGACCGAATCTGTTTACCGTCGCACTCAGATCGAGATAAAAATAGACTCTCTCTATAGACTATACCAATAAAAAACAACCTTGTTAAAATTTGTACCGTAAATTTTCATATGAAGATGATGTTAATATGGACTATCAGTATTTTATATGGATATAAAGCATGTATATCTATGTACTTTATAAAGAACTTTAGCGTATCTTCAGTATTATATTTGTAATGATTTTCTTTTTTCTATCTGACGACTTCATTGAAATTCAAAATAATTTTAGTGACGAGAGTTTAACTTTGCGGCAGATGAATCTGTGGCGGGTCAATCCATGTAATACCTCATGTGGCGGGTTATTTTCATGGCAAATCAATCCTTTGGTAAGGTGGCGATCGAATTATACTGATCAATGGAAGACGACATTTTCTTTCCAATTTTCTGGTCTATATTTATATAATTTTTTGGTTTTGTTATGTGGCATATTAGCTGTGTTTTTAATTTCTCTCTACGTAAAATCTCTGCACTAATCTTTTTTTTCTTAAATGAAATTTAGTAGATAAACCTCAAAAAGAAGAAATTGTAAATAAAAAAAATTAGCATTTTGATACCAATAAAGCAATCCGAAAATTTAACATTGAACATTTAATATATATATATATATATATATATATATATAGTGTGGCTAAATTGCTGCTGGCAGCATTTCAGCCAAGTACTGCCGGGCTATATTTGATTATGTGATGTTCAAACAACAAATTCAAACCGTTAGATGTTCAATCTATATTAAAATCTACTTGGAGACCAAATTTTACATTTTTTTGAAATTTTTTACTATTTATTAAGCTGGTTTGAAAACCACTGTTTTCAGTAAATTTCTGCAGCATTGAAAACAGCGGTTTTCAAACCAGCTTAATAAATAGTAAAAAAATTCAAAAAAATGTAAAATTTGGTCTCCAAGTAGATTTTAATATAGATTGAACATCTAATTGTTTGGATTTGTTGTTTGAACATCACATAATCAAATATAGCCCCGACAGCATTTCAGCCAAAATGCTGCCAGCAGCAATTTAGCCACACTATATATATATATATATATATATAGAGAGAGAGAGAGAGAGAGAGAGAGAGAGTTGGGCTACGGTGTTTCACGAAGTAAAGCGAGTGTTTTACTTCACACTCATATTTTGCGATTTCAAAGTTCAAAATGTCGATCCGAACCGTTCAAATTGATCTACATATTAAATTGTGCCTGGAGGCCAAATTTTACATTTTTTGGAAATATTTTACTATTTCTTTAGAATTTTTGAAAATTGTTGTTTTTGATGGTCCAGAATTTTTTGACAAACAGCGATTTTCAAAAATTCTAAAAAAATAGTAAACAATTTCCAAAAAATGTAAAATTTGGTCGCCAAGCACAATTTAATATGGAGATCAAATTGAACGGTTCAGATCGACGTTTTGAAGTTTTAAATTGATGATATAGACGTGAAGTAAAACACTATTTTTACTTCGTGAAGTACCGTAGCCCATCTCTATATATATATTGTCTTATATTTTCTTTTTTTAGAATAAACAATTAATTTCATGAGGACCATGAAATATGAGTATATATACTTGTAAGAATTAATTTTGTTTATTTTATCATCAGCATGAATTTCTAAATATCAATAATAGTTTGCTTTATCCAAATAAAGAAAAGAGTATGCAAGCGACACAAGTGACACACTAAAGTTCTGGAAGTTTTTGTGGTATGCGTGTAAAATTTCCAAAACTGGATAAAAACATACGAGAAAATATGTGGGGCCCAGGGGTCTGAAAGAGAGGGAAGAAAAAAAAAATAGTAAGCAGGGGTTAAAGCCAACATTTTATTTGCCAAGGAATGAAAAAAAAAAAAAAATGTAGCTTTCTCCATGCCCCTCATATAATTCCCACTCATTGTATTTTCTTTTCTCTCAAAGCTTCTCTCTTTCTCTCCTCCTTATCTATCTCTCTCTTTCTCTCTCTTTCATCTATGCTATGTATATTATTTGTGTGTTCATGAGATTTAATTTCCATCTTCAAAGACTTGAAATTTGAATCGTTTGTTTGTCCCCTAAATAGTTGGTTGTCTGACTCTCTGACTCTTTTTCTCTCACCAACCATTAATTTAATTCATGAGTCTCCCTCTCTAGTCTCTCTAGTCCGATCGATCTTTCACCGATACCTCCTCCTCCACTTGTCTCCTCTCCTTGATCCAGTTCATCTCTCTTTCCCTCTCTCTCTTTCAGAGCTAGATTTGAACTGGCTACCCTACCAAATTAACAGACACACATCTCTCTCTCTCTCTCTCTAAAACATCGGTAGCTAGCTCCTCTTGTGAGCCCTACAACCCCACCTTCACTTCACTGTGTGTGTGTGTGTGTTGTGTTCTTCATCTCCTCTTTCCCTTTACTTACCTTCTTCTCAAGTCTCAAGTCTCAACCCCCCATACCCCACACACTCACACACTACAATCTCCCCTTGCCCCTTGCCCCTTGCCCCTTGCCATGGTATATAACCCTACAAACTTAAATTAAGGTTCCATCCATGGACACTGGTGACCCTACTGGAGGAAGCGGAGGCGCTCCTCGCCGGCCCAACTTCCCCTTACAACTTCTAGAGAAGAAGGAAATATCTCCCTCTCCTTCCCCTTCCACCTCCCCTGCCATCACCCCTACAGACACCGGAAACAACGCGCTACAGCTGCAGAGAAAGCCTGCCCCCAAACGGACCTCCACTAAGGATCGCCATACCAAGGTTGACGGGCGCGGACGCCGCATCCGCATGCCTGCCTTGTGTGCAGCTCGGGTCTTCCAATTGACGCGTGAACTCGGGCACAAGACTGACGGGGAGACGATTGAGTGGTTGCTGCAACAAGCCGAGCCTGCTGTGATCGCTGCAACTGGCACCGGTACCATACCAGCAAACTTTACTTCACTAAATATCTCTCTGCGAAGTTCGGGTTCATCTCTTTCAGCACCAGCGCACCATTTTCGTCTCCCGCCGGCACCTCCTCCTCGATTCCGGACCGAGTGGGACCGAGTTATAGGCATGAATTTTGCACAAGAAGGACCGTCTTCTTCATCATCATCTTCTTCGCCTTTGTTATTGAACTTCCACTCTTCAAGTAGCGTTGGTATAGAAGCGCAACAACAGTCGGCAGATGAAGAGATGGTGAATGCAAGAAAGCGGCGATGGGAGCAAGAGTTACAACAGCAGCAGCAACAACAACAGCAGCAGCAGCAGCAACAGCAGCAACAGCAGCTTCAACAACAAATGGCCGGATATACGCAAAGCCAAATGCCTGGTACAGTATGGATGGTGCCTAACCCTAACAATCAAGGTGTAAGTGTTGCATCTGGTGGGGGAGCCGAGTCTATGTGGACATTCCCGCAAATGAGCGGAGCTGCAGCTATGTATAGAGGTAATGTGCCGGGCGGATTGCATTTCATGAACTTCCCAACTCCTATGGCTCTATTGCCAGGTCAACAACTAGGGCTCGGGTCAAGCGGCAGTGCCGGTGGGGCTGGTGGTGCGGGAGAAGGTCATATGGGCATTCTCGCAGCATTAAATGCATACCGACCGCAAACTGGTACCGATGCGGGTCAAGGAGGATCGCATCAACAACATTCAACTGGAGGTGGTGGTGGTGGAGGAGAACGGCATGATAGCATGAGCACCAGTGATACATAGGTTATGGATTTATAATTATTAGGTTTTGCATAAGATCATATCCGTGCCTTCATGCATTCTTTCTTTTGTGTGAGCGTGTGTTTCTATCTTGTTTTGCTTTCCTTCTTATTTCTTTCTTCCTCATTTATTTTCCTTTTATGTTTTCTTTTATGAAAATTTCGGCATTCCTTGATGGGCATGATCTCGGGAGTATATATATTTTTTGGGTGCTTTATCAAGTGTTCGTATGATGGGTTGATTGAGAGACATTATTAGTTCAAATTGTTCCATTTTATTTGTTAGTGAAGAGTAGACTGGTAGTAGTAGTAGTAGTAGTAGTACTAGTTTTAGTGATCATTAATTTAGGGTTTTCAGAGAGAATTATCCTAGATGTTTTTGTAGCTATTATTAATGTTCTTAATTATAAATCAAATTGAAATCAGAGAGCATTTTATATTATAATCAGCACTATTTGGCACATGGCTTAATTATGAAATGAAATGGTGTTATCATTCCTTGGTTGGCTAGCTGTAATGTGAAATTCCTTTTCTTCCTTTTGGTATCAATGGTTGGCTGCCAGACTAATACTTCCTTTTGGAATGTTGACATTTAATCCGCCTTTCATGCCAACAATCCTTCTAGATATAAGCAGAGATCCAGGGGTTTAATTAATTAATTAAACAAATGCATGATTAATTAATAATAATACATTTGGTTAAGAAAAAAACATGCTTGATGATTGAATAATTAATTTAGAGAAGAATTTACAAGTGACGACAAACCAAAATTTTTATACATAAGAAAAAAAATATATATTAAAAATAAGAAATGCACCGTGCGAATTTGAAAAAATGGAAAGGCAGGAGGGGCCATGGCTCCCACAGGTGATTAGTCAAAATTTAAAAAAAATTTGGCAACGGAATTAAGTCATTGGGATTAGTTATTGGGATTTGTTCATTGGAATTAAGTCATTAAATTTGTGTAAATTAATGACTTAATTCCTATCTCTAATGATGACACTTCATTGGGATTAGTCAAAAAATCTTGGTAGAATATTGTTTTCTATTTGATTCAACGAAATGTATTTCAATAATAATAAAGATGATAAAATTTTGTGTGTTCAAATATATGTAATTAAAATTATAAAAAAAAATACAACATGTTAGATTTTGGTACGTTTTTCATTTGAGGAATCATTGACTTATTTTTGGAAGTTAATTAAATGTTTTCTAATTTTCTAAATTTTTATTTGTAAATGATAATAGATAATTACATTTTGACTAATTACCTGTGGGAGCCATGCGCCATGGCGTCCCATATATATATATATATATATATATATCTTTCGTTTCTTGGGTTGGGATGTGCCATGGCGTCCCTGCAGGACGCTCTAGCCTCCTACTGCCTTCTCATTTTTCAAATTCCCACAGTGCATTTTTTATTTTTAATATTTTTTAATTTTCTTATGTATAAAAATTTCGAAACGACAAAGATAAGTACCAAAAAATTCAACTGACAGACAGAAGTCTCTGGTTTGTATTATAAATTACAACCTCTCATGTGTCTCTCCTTTCTTTTATAATTCTTTTTTCTTTTTATTCTTTCTTATTTGTTAAATTAAACCCATAATGCAGCCATCTGATCAATGATTTCCTCGGATATAAATTATATGCATCCGTAACCTTTCCTCCTTTAATTAAACCACATGCATATAGGACACAAGTCTTTATACATTTCTTATCTGTCAGACAAACTCATACAGCCACATTTTATAATTAATTCCAGAGGGGAACAAATTAACTATGATCCCCTCCATTTGCCAAAAAAGTGGAGACTTCTCTTGCACTCAACATATGTATATATGTACGCCTTAATTGTTTATGTTGTCATTAAGCAATATATATATATATATAGAGGAGGGATCTAGTTACCACAATTTTGAGTTACAACAAAGTTACCACAACTATTTTCTACATTTTCAAATTCCAAATCGTAGATCCAAACCATTCAATATAATCTTCACAATAAAATGTGCTTCCAGATCAAATTTTACATTTTTTTTGAATTTTTTTACTATTTATTAAGTATTTTACAAAAACTAGTCAAATTCAGACCATTGAATTTTGTACCCATCTTAATAAATAGTAAACAAATTCAAAAAAATGTAAAATTTGATTTGGAAGCACATTTTATTATGGATATCATGTTGAACCGTTTGGATCGACGATTTGAAATTTGAAAATGTAGAAAATGGTTGTGGTAACTTTGTTGTAACACAATTTGTGGTAACTAGCTAGATCCCTCCTCATATATATATATATATATATATATATTTCTCTTCAACATGTTTAATGAACTTGTTCATGATTTTGTAAATAAAAATTTATTTCTACATGATTATATATATGGATATATCGTATAATTGGCATATTACTATTTTCCTATTAAATTCAATATTTATGATAACATACTAACATTTAAAAAATTACAAGCATTTTGACTTCTTCGATGTCTCAAATATTCTTGGTATCACATGAAATAATATATGAACAGTAGGGCTAGCCCAAATGATGATGGACTTTGTATCTCTATGGAGATATGCATATTCAATTTTCGCAAGATACATGTAAAGATAATGAGAGCCCTTGTTGTTTCAAAAATAAATATGTTGGAAAATTTTCGTTTTTAATTTCCTGTTGGTAAATTTATTTATCCCATTTTTTGTACAAATGTTATGAAAATTATCATGTTAATCAATTATCAATGATCTTGACACTACAACATTAGCAAACAATTAATTACTATATTTATACAATTTTGTATATAAATAAAACATCCGAACAGCAATCATTTAATGTATCGATCAGTGCCCCTGTAGTCATGTACTGTTACAATAATAATAGTTTTGTATATATATTTTGTGCAATTGTGGTGAGATGAAATGGATGGGAGAGGAATGGAGAGGAGAATTGAATATTGATAGTAAACATAAATACTTAAAATACCAAAAGGAGAGAGTGGGCAATCAGGGCTGAGCTGCACCAGGGTTGCCCTTAATGAATAGAGAGAGAGAGAGAGAAAAGGAGAGAGAGAGAGAGACAGATTGATCAGAAGCCTACTACTATAGTTGAGTGGTGTGGGGCCCAGAAGACAGAATGGGATGTGAAGCACGGCAAGAGATTAGAGAAGAGAAAAAAGAAGAGAAGAGGCCAAAGGAGTATAATACCATGCTGGACCTGTCGGTTGTTCTCTTCCAAATTAGAGCTGTCACATGTACACCTTCACAGTTCACACCTTCATAAGTTCCATATTCAATTTTAATTGCTTCTCTTTTCTTGCACTTGCATTATTATTCCCATCATCAGTCTTATCTGTTTGCCTTTCTCTTCTCTTAATTAAGCGCCAGGTAACATATATATGTGCATTGCCTAATACATATATCACAAAAGTGTGTGTGTCTATATATATATATATATATATATATATATATATATGCTTGAGAAATTTTACAAGCTTATAATTTACTAGCTAGAAGATTAATTGGAGCAGTGCCAAAATTCTACTGATTAATTTATTAATTAATAGTGTGAGAATTAAAGGATTGAGACCTAATTAATTTGTAGGATGTTGAGTCCAATTCAGTTTATCAAAATAAAAAAATATATATGCACGTCTATTAATTTCATTTGAATCTGATTGATCTTCGGATGGATTTTCCATTCGAATCTTAATTATTGACCTCGGTTTATTATTGAATCCCCTGCGCCCGGTATTATTTCGACTAAAACACAAAAAACATCTATACAAATCATAATCTATATAAATATCAAGTGCTCAAAAGTTCCAAAAAAATTAAAAAATAAACATATGACTGTTGATGTTCATGTTTGTATTTCATATCATATGCGAATGTCTTCCAGAAATATCCACATGTATATATATGTATCCATCAATGCACCCGTTTCTGGCAATGGCATACGTACAGTCACACATATATATACATATATATATATACACACACGTACACACACACTCACATTTTACAGGGACATGATTATCTTAATATTATACCCAACAGTTCTATATATTTACTTTTAATTTGGATTAGTTAATTAAATGGATGATCTATACACATAAGAACGTTGTCATCTATATCCTTACTTTATTTTATTCAAGTAAGTGGCGTTCACCAATAGTTAACGATAAACCAATAAATATATTGAAGTTTGTTAGTATAATTGTTTGGGCAGCATGCGTACGTAGTATATATATAATATATCATACGTATGCTCTGTTGTTTATGAAGCACGAGATTAAAACTTAGTATATAATTAATATACTCTACACCAAAAGGCAATAAATAAGCTAGTTTGTTTTTTATCTGATGAGATTCCTTGCGTTCTTTGAATTCTCTCTCTGGATTTATATTACAGGTAGATACGTAGAATAAATAAATTATTCATATCAGATCGGATGGCATCAGGTACTGTAGCCAATTAATGAGATGAGTTTAATTAATTTGACTATTCCATATTCCATCCAAGTTGAATGACATTAAAGAGATATCGAGTACAACCTGTAAATATATATATGCTAGGTCCACCCTCTTTCTCTCACTCTCTCTATATATATTCTCATTGAGTATGTATATATATATATAGAGCAAAGCTAGGGTGTGATGTGTTAATCAAGAGAATTTGGTGAGCACAATTCAAAAATATATCAGATCGGCTTTAAGCGGCGAATTCAAATCGTTGAAATTCATATACTTCATGAATGATGCATATGCATGTACATGCAACATTTTGAAAGTTTCAAATTTATTTGCTACATGTCAAGCAGTCAAAGAAATAATAAAAAATAAATATATATAAAACAACTTATAAAATAACTTATAAAGGTTCATTTCTTTGACCGCTTGACCTTATAGCAAATGAAATCAAAACATCCAAAATTTTGCATTTACATGCATCACTCATGAAATACATGGATTTTAACGGTTTGAATTCGTCGTTTGAAACTGATCTAATATACTTTTGGAGTTGTGCTCACCAAACTCTCTACGGTACATTGCAATGTATAGACCCTCTTGTACATTGGACAATAAATCGTTAGATTAAAAGTCCAAACGGCCGATCCAAACTGTTGAACATGATCTTAATATTAATGTGTTTGGAGACTAAATTTTATATTTTTTGGAATTGTTGTAATTTTTTTTTTTAGATTTATTGAAAATCGTTGTTTCTCAGACAAATCTAGACCATAAAAAAACAGTGATTTTCAATAAATCTAAAAAAATAGTAAAAAAAATTTCAAAAAATGTAAATTTGGTTCTCTAAACACATTAATACGAAGATCATGTTTAACGGTTTGAATCGGCTGTTTGAACTTTGAAACCAATAATTTATAGTCCAATGTAAAAAAGACATATACATTGTAGCCCATCTCTCTATCTCTCTCTATATATAATAATGTGTGATGATGTACAAATACACTGCATGATACTTACTGATGATGAATATGCAGAGAAATTAAATAAAATAAATAAACCAATCATGCTAGCTATATTACTAGCCTATTTAAGACACACTTTACAAAATATTTGCAAATTGATGAATTGTCTCAAGTTCCCCCCTTTAATTTCTATGTATTCTCTCTCTTCTTAGTTCTTATAATAGAAATTAAAAATATATATACACTTTGTACCAAAATCTTTTCCAGCATTTGCAATTAATATGAGAAATGAGTGTCAGTTAACTAGCTGATATATTGACTTGACTTGCACAAAGACTATCTATATAGTAGCAAGAGATCTGGTAAAAATAGAATCTTTATCTTTTAGTGCATGTTTATTTTGACCTCGATCAGATGACCAGCTTTGTAAGAGAGAGAGAGAGAGGTGAACAAGAGATCCTTTTGGCAGTGCATGCTTATAATTCTTTTGTGTGCATTCTTTTTCAGAAAGTTTTTATGTATCAGCTTTCATCACCTGATATCTGCATTGACATGTAGCTTTTTTTTGTTTTGTTTTTCCACTTTTCACTTTTTATTCTGATTTCATCTCCAGACCGTTGCAATATTATTCTACCTTCTTATTTTTCCTTGATGGAATGATCATGATGTGATCGATTCTAATATGCCTATCATGGATATCATCATCATGGAAATATTAAATACTGCAACCATATATTATTTGCGTACTATATATGTCTTCATAACTGTGACATGAAACTTCATATATAGTAATCAAGAGCTTCCATACAAATATAATCATATTCTATTCTAACTTGGTATATATATACACACACACACATATATAATATGCCTTTATTTTTAAATAAATTTTTAAGCCAGCAAAAGTATGAAGGCCCATGAAACGATTGTTTGACTTTGACCATTGTTTCATCATCACCTGATGCACTGTCAGATTATTTTTCTACAAACAACAGTATTAAAAAATATGAAGATATATATTCCGTGAATATACTTCCCTGAAAATATATTTTGAAAAATTCCCATTGTTTTTTCTTCCTTTAATGGAACATTACAAAAACAATTAAAAGAGAAAAAAAAAATATCATCCGGATAATTAAGTTGAAGCACTTGAATGTTTGTGGAAAAGCATTACTAATTAAAATACATGCTCAAGTAGTAGTTTTAGTAGCTCGCAGTCATAATAATTAGTCTTAATTAATTTATATTAATTTATGTCATGATAATATACAGAATGACACCCCCCCCCCCCCCCCCCAACCCCAAAAAAAAAAAAATAATAACCGCACCACCACCACAAACGAGAAAAAAAAAATCATCACCCTAAAAATAAAACCAAAAAAATCATATGTATGACCAATTTTGTATTTTTGGGGTTGATTTTGATCTTTTATCATCTCATTATTCTTTTCTCCTAAAGATGCATTTGCGGATTTGTCATTGATATATTTTGTTCTTCATTTGTCATTTTAATTTATTATAGTATTTCTGCTGCCATGCATATACACAATGATCTTATCTCCGACATTTTTATTAATATCCAAAATTAATTATAAAATATTAATTATACCCGGCTAAAGTTTTTTTAAAAATGCCCAAAACCAGCCAAAAAATGGCCAGTTGAAATTTAAATTAGAACCGGCCATTTTTTGGCCAGTCATGAGATTTTTTTTTTTGAAATATTTGGTAGATTAGTTCTTTTGATTTATAATTAGCATAATTATACTAAAATACGCTAAATTATTTGAAATTATGTTAAATTACGCTAAAATACGGTAAATTACGCTAAAAGAGATGATGTTTTCACTGAGAAGCGAAAAACGACGACGAAACTTCAAACGGCAATAAAACAGCGCTCGAGTGTCCGATTTAAGCAAATGATCACTTTTCAGAAAGCTTGCGGAAAGATGCATGCGTCGGTGAACGCTTTGCTGTTTTTTGAAATTTAGAATTGCCAAAAAACAAAAAGAAATAGTCTCAAAACTTGAATGGAAGTTTTCGATTAAGATTTTCATTTCTATTTTTCGATCTAAGTAGCTCAGTAAATTGGTTATATATAAACTTGTAGAATACCAATTTTACTATTTTGGAATATTTTTACTATTTTTTATGATTTATGAAAGATGGCACAAAATCGGTCTAATTTAGCGTAATTTAGCATAATTTACCGTAATTTAGCGTATTTCAGTATAATTAGCGTAATTTAACTTAGTTAGCATAATTTAGCATATTTCAGTATAATTAGCATAATTAGCGTAATTTAGCGTAATTTAACGTAATTTAGTGTAATTTAGAGTAATTTAGCATAATTTAGCGTATTTTAGCGTATTTCAGTTTAATTAGCATAATTAGCGTAATTTAGCGTAATTTAACGTTATTTAGTGTAATTTTTTAGCGTAATTTAGTATAATTAGCGTAATTTAGAGTAATTTAGTGTAATTTACGGTATTTTAGCTTATTTTAGCGTAATTTAACATAATTTCAAGTAATTTAATGTATTTTAGTATAATTATGCTAATTATACATTAAAAGAACTAATCTAGCAAATATTTCAAAAAAAAAATAAAACCCTCCTGACCTGCCAAAAAATGGCCGGTCCTAATTTAAATCCTAAAAGGTCATTTTTTGGCCGGTTTAGGCATTTTTAAAAAAACCCAACTAAGCTGGATATAATTAATATTTTGTAATTAATTTTGGATATTAATAAAAATGTCGGATCTTATCTACCCTGACTGACACCTTCCGTAACAAAATTTAGAATAAAAGGACATTTATTTATACGTATAAAATTATACATAATGCTATATATACAGGTAATAAAAGAGAAGATATAGAAAAAATCAACCGCTTTTTAATAATTAATGGGGTCAAAGGGTATGGGAGGTAACTTTTAAGATTTTTATTTCAATTACTATGTATAAATGAAATCGGTATGTGTTTCTGACAAATGACAGTGTGTTAGCTTGTCGATGATTTTCACAATTTTTTAAGATCAAATAAAAAGTTGAAAAGACATTAATCTGTTAATAAATGGCGTGCCATTTGGTATCTAATAATAAGTGATCTAAACGGTACTATGAATTCATATATTCATTTTGAAAATCGAAATAGTCAATCTGAACCGTTCAAAATATAATACTCATATGAAAATATGTTTGAAAATCAAATTTCATTATTTTTTTAGAATATTTTTACTCTTTTTTTTAATAAATATATAATCACAACTTTCGAATGGTCCAGAATATTTAGATAAGTAGTAACATATATGTGTAATGTTGGATTTAAAATGTAAAATATAAAAATATAATATACCTGTTTGAAAAGATTGCCATAGTTTTTAGAGCAAAGCTAGAGTGTGATGTGCTCACCAAGAGGGATTGGTGAGTACAATTTCAAAAGTCTATCGGATTGTTTTTAAACGACCAATCTAAACTGTTGAAATCCATCTAATTCATGAGTCATACATGTACATGCAAAATTTTGAAAATTTTGAATTCATTTAGTACAAAGTCAAACGGTAAAAAAAATGAACATTTTATAAGTTGTTTTATATATTCATTTTTCATTATTTTTTTTACTGCTTGGTCGTGTATTAAATGAATTCGAAACTTTACATGCATCACTCATGAAGTAGATGGATTTCAACGGTTTGAATTCGCCATTTGAAAACAATCCGATAAACTTTTGGAGTTGTGCTCACCAACTCTTCTTGGTGAGCACATCACACTCTAGCTTTGCTCTAGTTTATATACTAGTTATTGATTCTAACCTTTTAAAATATGAAAATATATATATAGCCCACAGACCATGAACGGGCAGTAGAAAATTGGGAATTTAAGACTAGAAATTCATGGACTCGGGGAACAGTTCTTTCTTTGTTGATAGTAATATAATTTCTTTTGTTTAAAAAAAGTTTGGCCCAAGATGAGAAGACCTTGTAAGTTTCGGCCCACAATAAACGGATAATTGGGCCCATAACCCAAAATCATGTGTCGTGGTTCCCTTACCGAGGGAATCTTTTTATAGTATTGAAGAGGATGTCCACAAGTTCAAAAATTCTACGGCCCAAATTTTTTATGAGAAATTTTACAAAGTATTTTTTTTTTTCAAAATATAGAACAAAATACTTTCTTCCTATTTACTCTCATTTATTCTTTGTTTAAATAAAATATACTATTGTGATTTCATTCCCGTTTTGAATATTTTTTACTTTTTGTGTGTATAAATAATTTAGAATAAAAAATATAAGTGTGAAATTTTATTTGTTAAATCAGAAAGTATAATATTAGCGTAAATGTAGAATATTTCCAACATTTGAGTCTTTTAAAAAATTATTATATTATAAGACATTGTATTAACTTATTTTATAAAAAAAAAAGTATCTAACATATAAATGTTTTTAATATACGCAAGAAATATTGAGTTCGAATACTATAGCAATGAGTGGTGTAAATGGTTTGGGATACATTTTTTATACTTTCGAAGTGCATATCTGGTCAGATTAATTACCAGATTCAGCAAAATTTAGTTTTAATTTTCACCATAATGTATTTACTGGCGAGTCATATTACTTGCATTGTAAATGATTCAAAGCTACTGGCATTATTTCTTGCATTGGTTATTTATTTCTTAATTTCTTAAGATTATGTCATATACATAATTAGTATATTTTTATTGAAGCATAAGTATCTTATTAAATTGTTCCTAACATGTGATGTGATAAAATTCTTACAGTTGTGAAAACCAGTAATATGAAATTTTATACCGAATAAACTAGATAAAATATGTTTGAATTATTTATATGTTAGTTAAAAAGATTTTATAAAATAAGTTATTACTATTGTCTTATAATAATTTTTAAAAAGACCCATATATTAGAAATATTCTACATATACGTACACTAATGCTATACTTTTTTATTTTAGCAAATTAAAATTTCACACTTAAATTTTTTGTTCTAAATCATTTATACACATAAAAAATAAAAATTATTCAAAACTAAATGAGATAACAATTGTATATTTTACTTAAGCAAAGAATAAATGAGATAAATAGGGAGTGAGAACTGAGAAGTGAGAAGGAGGGAAAGAGAGAGAACAAGTGGGGTCCACAAAGACATTTTGTTAATAATTTGGAAAGTAGAGTATTTTGTTCTATGTTTTGAAAAACAATGGTACTTTGTAAAATATTCCAAGTTTTTATTAATAGCTAAGAAAATGAAACATGCACTAATGTTATTCTAATATTACAATTTATATCATCATTGCTCAATTATTTAGCACTCAGCAGTCATTGCTGATGGTTTATTTATAAAAGGTTGTTTTCTCCCTCTTGAGTTAAGAACACAAAAAAATATATTCAGCGGATCAACTGATTAAACGGCTGTGTACAATCTTTTTTTTTATTTTTAAAAAGCAGTGGATTACTCCATCAGTTTCATATATTGAAACCAAATGACTATGAGTTAGATATCCAAAACAGATACCTAAATACAGCCTGAGTCACACAACACGACTAGAATGAGAACGGAGTAGGTCCGATGCCCATCGGACCTACTTTTAGGTTCAACGAGCATGATGACCGTCCGATCGAATTTAAAATTTGTGCGCACGAAATTGAAATAGACACACAAGAAGTTTAAAGCGTTCTGCACGAATCTTAAAGCAAATCGACGGTGATTAAATCCATCGAACCAAAGTAGATCCGGTGTACATCTAACCTACTCTCAAGTGGACTCGAATATACTCGGAATGCCCAATCTGCGTACAACCATTTTATTATTCAGGAGAAAAAAAACAATATTTTATAAACATTTCTCTAGTTAAACAGCTAACTCATTAATTCAACTGGTTAAGCCTCTAGCAACGACCTATAAATCATTGGCGGGTATTCCCACACAGACTGCTGAATAATTCAACAATCATGTATAAATATAAATATTAGAAAAATATCGGTATAGGTTTTACTTTATTTTTTTATTCTACCAATACAAAAAATTTGGATCTACGACATGTATAAAGTAGGGATTCAAATCATCTGAAATCCGAGATACATGAACAGTATTTCTGAAATTTTTGAAATTCCAAATCTATCCGTTCAACTTTTTCTGTGCACGTATCTCGAAACAGCTAGTTTTTCTGTGCACGTATCTCAAAACAGTTCAATAGTTGGATTTAGAATTTCAGAAATTTTAGTGTTACTGTTATTTTGGATTTCAACAGATTTGAATCCATAAAGTAGAGGCCGTTTGATAAGTTTGGATTGAGACGATCTTTTTTAGCTTCTTTAGAGTTTTAATTTCCTCTTCTCTTTTTTTTTTTTGTGAAGCACACTCTAAAGAAGAAGATTAATACTGTCAGCAAAGTTAAATATACATACAATCTTATACAATTTTAACTTTTATTTCCGCTCAACTATTCATACCACGATGTAAAGATGGTAGCCATTGTCATTAACAAATACAAACTTAATTTTTAAACAAAATATAAACACATTTATGATGCAAATAAGGAGTGCAGACATAATGGAGTAAAGATAAGTTCTCTTAATGTTGAATTTAACTTTGAATATATATTTAATTTCTCCATTTTTTTAATAATATTGTTGAGAATAATTGATCTAAGTTGTACATCATCGATCAAGCGGCCAAGATCAAACATAGCACTAATTGTTCTAGTACTATATGTAAAGCAATAAAGTAGAAAGTAAATATATATACAGCTGTAAACAGCTACTGTATAAAATAGGATTAGAAATTAGGAATAGTACCAACGGTACCATAACGGCTAGTAAGCCTTTTTAGTATAAATAGGACCAAGATGTGTAAAGCAAGATAATAAGATTGAATGAAAAAATATTTCTCCTCAGATCTTACAAAATAACATGGTATCAGAGCCAAAATACCCATAAACTGATAATTTCTCCGAATACCAGTAACCTAGTACAAAGCCTCAAGCAACACAAACAACCTGAAAAACAAGAAAGTCCGCAAAAAAACAAGCATGTCAACAGAGGGGCAACACTCATATGAGGCTACCAAACATTCCTCAAAAATAACCAATACTTTGCTCAATAGCAGAAATTACGTGTCTTGGGCTAGATCGGCTACAATGACACTTTATTCCCAAGACAAATTCGAGTTCATCACTGGAGATAATGCCAAACCAAAAGCCACAATTCCTGACACGCCAACAGAAGAAGAAAAGAAAAAAAATTAAAGATTGGCATCGCTCAGATGTCACTGTCATGACATGGCTGACCGCATCAATGGAACCCGATATTGCCGATATTTTCATGAACAGTGAAACCTCAAAAGAACTCTAGAAAGAAGTAAAAAATATGTACGGTCATCAAAACAACCATTCTCATGTATACCGCCTTCAGCAAGAACTCCAAGCAGAAAAGAAAGGCAATCGAACCAATACCGAATATGTAGCTTCACTCATAAAGAAAAAAAAAATGAACTCAAAATCTATCGACCACCCACAACTGACCCAATCGAAATCAAGAAAAGAGCAAATGAGGATAAGACATACCAATACCTCGCAGGCCTTGATGAAAGCTTTGAAGCTTTGAGGGCACAACTTCTCATCTCATCTGATTTTCCAACATACTCAGCCGTGATCAATATGGTACAAAGGGAGGAGAGCCGGCGACTTACTATGGGTGGTCCACAAGCCCAAATCGGTGAGGGACACGAAACCCAAGTTTTCATCGCAAAAACCCAAAACCCTAACTTCTCAAATCGCCAAAATCCCTCAGAAAAATGTACCCACTGCAGATCATAATAGAGATCGTTGCTGGTTCATAAACCCTAATCTCAGGCCGAAGTGGTATAACACACCAAATGCATTCTTGCAGCTTTCTCCCAATGTTTTCTGATATTATGCAAAACCCGATCGAAAATAACCTGTTTCTTGTCTTTTAATTCCATTGCTCATTGTCGCCGCTGAACAAATCATTTGTTGCACTTGTAGAACGTATCCTCCACTATGGCAGCCACGAGCATTTTACGGTTATGCCGGAAGACATTGTTGAGCGACTCGGAGCCGTTTGTTGTCATGATACCAAACCGGTATCGTCCATCACAGGTTTGAAAAATCTTCTCATAATTAGATTGTTTCATCTCATTATTAGGACGTACTTTGCCCACATTCCTTAAAAATGCATTACACATTTGATTTAGCTGCACAAAACAAAGATATGTTATTTCATTTTCATAATAGTCTTATAAAATAATTAAACAAAATGTTATAAATTAGACATGCCTGAGCAAACTCTTCGAACATCTCTTTCAACCTTCTTGGCTTCTTCTCTGAACCTCCATTCGTACCACTTTTTCTTTCCACAATTCTGGACCAGTTTATCATCAACATACTGCATACAAAACCTGTGCACAAAAAGCTCTGAAGACATCGGCATCAAAACCTGCATACAAAACCTGTACACAGATAAAACACAGTCTGCCACCGTCTGGATGCTCATACAAGGGTCTCTCTTAATGCTTCTCTCAATGACATCGGTAATGATTGATGCCATTAGACATTCATTGTTGGTCCTTGTATCAGAGTCCCAGTCTTCTCCATGAAATTTATCCCCACTTTATAGATCTTCCTCCATAATTTCATTAATATTTTCAAAATTCGACCCAATTTCATCGTCTACTTGTGCCAGTCTGGGATAAGGTTCTGGTGGCGGTAATAGTAAAAACGCCACATGCACGGGTCTAGGTGGGGATGAAACTTGGAGTATTGGTTGAAGTCATGATTGGGGTGCTGGTGGAGTGTAGGAACTGTCTGTTTCTGGGTCAGTGTATGGTTCTCGTTGTGTTATATAAGTTGGCGCAAATAAACTACATTTTGAAAAATGGTAAATAATTGTCAGGTTACTAATTTACACATATAGGTTACTGAAAAATAATTAAAAAAATAAAAAATAAATACATTAATTATTTTATTAATTTACAAATTAAATGAATGTAAATTAAATGGATCATGTCTGTATACATGTAATGGTCAGTCCATTAAACCCTAAAAAATTAAATGAATGTACATTAGTTATTCAAAAAAATAAAAAAAATAAATTTAAATTAAATAAAAAAATTACCAGAAAGGAGTTGAAAGGGACAGAGGAGTGAGTTGTGAGGGGGAGAGAGATAGATGGGTATTTATAGGGTGTAAAACAACAAAAAAAAAATTAAGTGTACCGGCTATTAAATGGCCGGTAATTAAATAAATAAGGTACTGACTATTTAATGACCGGTATTAAAATAAATAAGGTACCGGCCAGAACATAGCCGGTAGGAATATTTTTATAAATACTCAGAAAATCTGAGTAGATTAATTAATTTCTATTAAACGTTGGATATTAATAAAAATGTCGGTCTGAACTCAACAATCAACATTTTAATTTCTATTAAATAAATACATCTCGGTACATGGCTACTTGCAGGAGTGCGTATCTGCTGAGATATCTCATATTTTGCGTGACCGACGTGTCCGCTATTTGGGAGCGCAGGAGCTAGTATTATTTGAGCTTTGAGATTAGTGTAGAACGTATTTGAGCGTTTGTGATTTCCAAAAAATCACGCAAAATATGAGATCACAGATGATGCGAATTCTGCTTGTAGTATGTAACAAAATAAAATGTAGAGATTCCGTGGGACGACATAGGTACAGGGCACATATGGCAGGCTTAGGGCTGTCAAAAAAGCTCGCGGCTCGTGGCTCGTCTCTAGCTCGCTCGCTAACAGCTCGCTCGGTAGTGGACCGAGCTGTTAACGAGCCAGCTCAGTTCAGGCTCGGGCCAAAATAAACGAGCTGAGCCAGGGGTCAGCTCGGACCGGGCCAGCTCGGCTCGTTAAGCTACAGTGGATTTAGGGTTTAACCCCGTATAATTTTAAGTCCAGTCTTATTTTCAAAGGCGCAATTATGCAAAATTGATGTATTTTCGGTTTGGGAAGAAATAATATGGGCTTCAGTTGCTTGAAGATGTGCCTGCTGGACGATTTCTTAAATTTTTTGAATGAGCTTTCTTATTTTTTATTTTTAAATTTGTATAATAACAACCCAATAAAGCCCAACGAGCCAGCTCGTCAGCTCGCGAACTAGCTCGGACTGGCTTGTCACAAGCTGAGCCAAGACTTTTAGCTCGGGACCCCTAGATCCGACTCGCTCGGTTCAGGCTCGGGCCAGAATTAACGAGCTGAGCTAAGGCCCAGCTCGGCCCGAGCCAGCTCGTTTACAGCCCTGCCGCAGGCTAATTTATATCACGATACAAATGGGTCAGTAGTTTACTAGTTTAAGATTTTGGTGGGTCCCAGTTGTCATGACACGTTACACTCTTTAGTTAGTATTGCTCCGACCGAACCAACTGATCTAATCACAAGAAAACACGAGTCGGGGACCTCGTGGCAGTATTAGGTGTCGCCTTGTACGATATCCGCTCATAGGTGAGTTCGGTTCATCTCAGGTAGTTCACCGTGTGAGTTAAAATTTGAACTGTCCGATCAGAATCAGGGTCAATCCGGCCCCTGTCTGTTAAAGACGATCTCTTTACATATTGTACTTATATATAATGAACGGACAGGATTCAAATTCATAAAATGAGGTACCTTAGGTGATATGAATACTTGATAGGTGAAGGCGAGCTCGGAACCTAGAAGCTTCTTAGATTCAGATTCGATTCCTTATCCATGAGGTAACACAATATTTCTTCTTAGATCAGCACCGTCCAATAAGAATCCGGGCTAATCCTGCCCCAGGTGAAATGCAAGGGACCCCTTACAATTCGTGCGGATTCTGATCGAACGGTTTAGATCTAAAACAATATTTTCTGTTACCTTAGGTGATATGAATTCGATGCTGCGAGCGTCCGCATAGAAACTCATTCTGTGTTCACTCCTCATCTCCTCTCCTCGATCGCAGTTTCGCGATACTTTTCCAGTTCCTGCTACTCCTACTTCCATAAAAAAAAGAAAAAGAAAAAAACAAACAAGAAAGGTCGAGCCAGAAAAGAAAAGGGAAAGTGGGGAAAAGGAGGGTTGCTCTTCTCTTGTACCAAACTGCGCTTATTTTCTCGCGTGTTTTCTAAGAAAAATTATTTTGGATCGAAGAGTTGAGATTTCAATTGGAGAGTTCAGTTTCAAAACAAGGGTTTCAATTAGAGGTTGAGAAGAAGGAAATAGAGGGAGAGAGATGGGATCTGGTTCTTTCTTGAAAGTAATTGCCAAAAACTTTGATGTTCTCGCTGGGTATGCTTCTCAACTTCTCTTTTTTTTTTTTCTAAATTAATTTCTCTATCTCTTTTGTCTATAGGTTGTTTATAAGTTGTAAGTTGATGTAGAGTTTTGTTAGATTTTATTATCAGTTAGTTATTTTTTTTAACTTTTGGTGGCACAAAATCTAAGCATGGAAATTTAATATTTATAAATAATGCTGCTAGTATTTGTCTGTATTGTTTCTAATTTTAAATAACTGCTTTGGTTTAATTTCAACTGGCTTCTAGCTGCTAGTGCTATCCCAATTAAAGGGCTTTAATATTGTTTAATTTTTATTTGCTTGTAAAATTCCTCTAGTTATCAATTAATCTCTTCCCATGCAAAATCAAACTTTACCTTAAATTTGCCTTTCTTTCAATTTCAGGCCCGTCGTCTCACTTGTTTACCCACTGTGAGTAACTCAAATTTCATTATTTTTCAATCTAGCCCTTCACCTTTTCTTTTCCTTTTTTAATTGATTATTTTGGTATTTTTTTGACAGGTATGCATCGGTTAGGGCCATAGAAACAAAATCACCAGTTGATGACCAACAATGGCTAACTTATTGGGTTCTATACTCATTTATTACACTTTTTGAGCTCACTTTTGCTGGCATTTTAGACTGGTAAATCATGGTTCAATTACTTTTTATCTGACATTATTATAATCCTCAGCATGTATAACTGTTAAATCATGCAAAAAATTTCATATTTGCAACCATCCCTCAGTATTTCCTGGATGATTTGAACAATTAGGGCTGACAATTTGATTAAACAAATATGATGATGGGTCTTCTAATTTGACAGTTTCCAGAGGCAAATGGGTATGCTTACACAGTGACATCTAGGTATATGCTTGTGTAATCGTCAGAAGTAGAGAAAAACCATTTGCCATCGGAAACTGACCAATTTGAAGACTGACATTTTTTTGAAGCAGGCTACATATTTTTTCTCTTTTTATAAAAGGAATGGATATTTTAAGAATTTAAAATGAGTTTTAATAGAAAAGACAATAAATGGGCAAATTTGTGAGTTTTTGAATTTTTGAAGGGTAAATATGATATTATAAACTTTTGAAGGGAATATGTAATTTCGAAGTTTTGGAGGGGTATACATGAAATTGCCCCTTGTATTTTAGTTTAATTTGTACACTGATGGTTACGCATTATTTAACTGTTGTAGGCTTCCGTTTTGGTCATATGCAAAGCTATTCTTCAATTGTTGGTTGGTTCTACCTCAATTTAGCGGGGCGGCTTATGTGTACCAGCATTTTGTGAGGCCGGTTTTCATCAACCAACAAACTATCAACATATGGTACGTTCCTAAAAAGAAAGATAATTTCGGCAACTCTGAAGATGTTTTACAAGCAGCTGAGCGATACATCGAACAGAACGGCACTGAGGCTTTTGAAAGACTCATAAGCAAGGTTTTTTTATTCACATCTTCCTAATTTAAATTAGGGTTTTGCATACATATTTGATATATTTTGGCGGACATTGTTCTGAATCTGTGTTTCACATCAAAGTAGAATTAGTTTAAATTCCATAATGCATTTGCTCCACAATGAAGTACAAGAATCAGGGGGATTGAGATTGAATTTGCATCCCCTGAGATATCTCAAACATTGAGTTGATCTGTGGATAATCTGGACCGTTCAAATCCTTTCTGCACGAATCTCAAATCACAATAATTACTGGCACTTGCATTCTGAATACGCAACGAAAAAAAATTTGCTCGGCTTCATATAAACTGAAATTTTTTTATCTCAAAGGATACAGACTCATTGAGATTTTTTTTTTTTTTGGGGGGGGGGGGTTTGAGATCTGTGCATGTTTGCGGGTATTTTTTTTGTAGATGAACCCCAAAAATAACAGTTTGCAAAAAGAAAAATAAATGAAACGTATAGAAAACTAATGAATGCCCTCTAGTTTTTAAACTTATTTATATATGTTTGGCATTACAGACTTCGCATTCGCAATCAAGAACCACAGGAAGCAGGAGTGGTGTCAACAATGTGCTAAAAGCTCCGTTCTCTAAGCTTCTAGAAGTACACTCCCTCTCTCTCTCTCTCTCACACACACACACACACACACACACACACACATGTGCAGGTTTTAATGATTTAAAATGGTGCAGACGACAGGTATAGCAAATTCTAGTAGGGGAAACTACAGGAGATCGATATTAGAAGAGGTGGAGGCCGAGAAAAGTGCCAAGGCAGACAGAGGAGAAAACCCATGGGGTGAGACTTACCCCGTCTTTGAGGAGGATTATCGCCGTCGCTTCTAAATTGAAACCACCTTAATTTTCTGAATTTAGGTCAGTTCCTTTCACATGACTTTACTTTCAGCATCATATTTACAACTATGCTTGTTATATCCTGGAGATTTGCTAATAACATACGTTCTCAATCAAGAAATTGCAGAGAAAGACGCGGCCTTGTAATAGTAGTTAAAAAAAAAACAAGTACGCTTACAGTACTAACTCCTTGTATGGCTTGATGTTATTTGAAATTTCAATTTGGGTGTTGTTAACAAGTATTTTATGTTTTTGCAATTCTTTATAATCGAAATGACAGTTTGCTTTCACATTGCAGTTATGATCAATCTTCAAGCCAAATAGTCTTTTGTTTTGTATGGATGTGGCTTAGCATAGGGTTCTATTAGGAGTTACATTTTAGTTTATATTTGGCTGTGCCTTTTATTTGCACTGTTTGAGCATTTTGTATATATAGAGAGAGGGTTTCTTGTGGTGGTGTATTTCAATCTGCTCAGTGTTGTTATATTTACGGTTTACCTGTTTTAAATGCTGTGAGCCTTTTTTATATTGATGTATGTTAGTTGTTCTTTGATTGAACCAGCCTTTTTTCTCTTGTTTTCTTGTTTGTTGTTCATTGTTTTAGAGTGAGGCTATAGTAATATGCATATTACAAAGTGACCAATATGGATTCATATCTCCGTTTAAAGTCCTATTCTTTGGATTTGAACTATTTAACATAATCTTCATATGAAAGGTAAAAAAATGTACATGCATATCAAATTTTGCATTTTTTAGAAAGTTTTTACTATTTTTTAAGATAGGAAGAAAATCATGTAAGGTTACGTTTGGGAGTTGCAGCAGGAATAGTGAGAACGGTTATGTTCTGAGGTTAGCGCTAACTCATGTTTTAGATGGGTTAGCGAGAACAGTGCTAATTTAGAGAATAGTGCTATTTTTTGTATGATCTAAACGGAGAATAACAAAAGAAAACAGTGCGCGCGCTAACCCAGAACAGTGCTATTCTCTCTGCATCCAAACGCACCCTAGATTTAAAAATTTTGGTGTTTGTTTACAACATTAGATGAAGAAATGTGACATTATGTTAAATGAGGAGGGATCAAGTTACAACAAATTTGAGTTACAATAAAGTTACAACAAGAATTTTTTTCATTTTCAAAGTTCAAATAGTCGATCCAAACCGTTCAACATGATCTCCACAATAAAATGTGCTTGCAGATCAAATTTTACATTTTTTTGAATTTTTTTACTATTTATTAAGTATTTTACAAAAAATAGTCATATTCAGACCATTGAATTTTGTACCCATCTTAATAAATAGTAAAAAAATTCAAAAAAATGTAAAATTTGATCTGCAAGCACATTTTATTTAGATAATTATGTTGAACGGTTTGGATCGACGATTCTGACTTTGAAAATAAAAAAATAATTGTTGTAACTTTATTGTAACTTGATCCCTCCTCATGTTAAATATGTGTTAGTTTACAAATCCAATAGGTGTCTGTCTCCTGCTACCACCTTCACCATATTGTTCGTTCCATCTTTGCAGTAAATGCTAGTCGCGTCACATGCAACAGATGGACTCGCCTTCATACAAAAATTAAATGAACTTCCATGAGATCTGGTGACAAGACAAAAATACAAAAAAGTGAGAAAGAACACTAGAGGAGCAAACCAGCCAAGTTGTGGGGGAAGATCCATGTGAAAATTTAAAATGAGACAAGAAACAAGAAAAAAAATTAGGAAATTTTCTCATGTATCGTGCAAAACCTCGGAAAAATCCACTGTACTATGAAAAGAAGAGAATTATTTGAGATATTTCACATTTTTCAGGGTTATATCTGATATTATCTTGTTTTCTCGGCATGCTTACAGAATTTGTCGTTTGAAGCCGATCCGATGGGTTTTAGACTTGAGTTCACCAAGGGCTTGGTGAACTACATATATGATATATGAATTTTCCTTAAATAACCGTACCCGCACTATTTTTTGAAAAATCCTCGTGTCGTACCTGCATTAGGGGATCACGCAACCATTCCAAAATTGAAATTTTGTTTTACAAATATTAATAGTAACATTGTGAAGTATATATTTTAAACAAGACAAGTATTTATATCTATACAATGAACTACATATATGATATATGAATTTTCCTTAAATAACCGTACCCGCACCTTTTCTTGAAAAATTCTCAGGTCGTACCCGCATTAGGGGACCACGCAACCGTTTTCAAACTGTAATTTTGTTTTACAAATATTAATAGTAACATTGTGAAGTATATAGCTCAAACAAGATAAGTATTTATATCTATACAATGAACTACATATATGATATATGATTTTCCTTAAATAACAGTACCCGCACCTTTTCTTGAAAAATCTTCGCGTTGTACCTGCATTAGGGGACCACTCAAATATTTTTTACATATGACACTAGATGACGTCTGAAAGTATTAATATCAAGTACTGCAAGTATTTATACCTCTGCACTAAAGTATTTTTACCTATGTGGTCAACTATTTTTGTTAGAGGAAGGTTGACGCGGTGATAATTGGGTAAGGTTGATACGGCGATACGGGGTCCCCACTACTTTCTAATGAAGGTTGACGCGGATCATAGAGGAATGGTATTGTTGGAATTTTATAATAATAATTAGTGAGGAACATATAATATTTTTTTAGAATAATAATTAGTGGAGACCATATATTTAGTGGGGACCATAATACATTATTCCTCTAAGTGCGGGTACAGTGCGGATACTGTAGCGAGAGTACTGAAATAATTATTCTATCATTAATTGTACAATTGAATGATATGCGTTAATTATATATCTTTGACCATATCTTTGACTATTTTATAATACAGACTACAACATTAATGTTCTTCTATACAAAGATATGGTCAAAGATATGGTCTCTTCGTCCATATATAGCAATGATAGTAGAATTGAATGAAATGCGTTAATTATATATCTTTGACCATATCTTTGACTATTTTATAATACAGACAACAACATTAATATACTTTTATTATTTACAAAGATATGGTCTCTTCGTCTATATATAGCAATGATATATTGTGTTCATGCATTTGTGGAGCCAAAGAGGAGAAAGCTATGAATGAGCTGATATATTCTATGAAAATGGCAATTCATGCACAAAAAGGAGATCAAAGCAACCAAGTAAATAACCAGAATAATTGAGGCCGCAAGAAGAGAATGATATGGGCTCATGAAAAGCATAGAGGTTATTGAGAGCTGTGAAATTGATGGAATTGGTCCTTTTGTATTTCAATTGGGTTCATGGTTTTTTTTTTTTTTTCAATTTATTTTTCAGAGCTGTGCAATTGATTGAAATTGGTACTTTTTATTTCAATTGGGTTCATGATAGTTTTTTTCAAAAATTGCAAAAAAAAAAAAAATATATATATATATATATATATCAAAAGACAAAGAGATATTTTGAACACAATTGTACCTATTCCAACTATTTTCACAGCTCTAAAAAATCGTTGATGCTTGTCGCGAGTCCATATCATTCTCCTCTTGCGGTCTCTAATATTGTTTTTATTAATTTGGTGTCATTGATCTCCTTTATGTGCATGATTAGCCATTTCCTTGAAATAGGTTAGCTCTTTGATGACTCAATTTATTATTATGAACATATATATAATTTGTGCATCTTTTTCTGAAACATATGATAAGGAGCAATGAGGATAAGGTACTGTGATTGACTTGAATTAATGAATATATCTCATTTAGTTTTGTAAAAATTAAAAGCATATGCAAATGACACGTCTTCTTCATTTCTTTTTTAGGGTTAAAGAATTATAGAAGAGAGTATAAGGGAGAAATGGTATTGTATTGATTCACATATTACATGTACAATGTCTCATGGAAGTCTATTTCGTAATTACATGGTCTTAACAAGAGTTTGTTATTCTAACAGAGAATCTTAACAGCTTTGACTATCTCTAACAATCTTGACTAATCCTAATTATAGTAGACTAATTAGCTTTGTCTTCTTTGTTATTTGTCTATTACGCCCCCTCAAGTAAGGGCGGAACCAAGGCCTGGGCCCTGGCCCCCCTTGGCCCAGAAAATATAGAGCTCTTTAATAAAAAGAACAAACTGGCACCCCATCTGTCGGCCCGACTTGGATTTATCAACCGCCTGTTGGCTGCAAGAACCTGGCACTCCCTTCTAGTTAGGCTCCCCTACCGATCATTCCTGGTTCCGCCACTGCCCTCAAGCAAAACATGGTGCGGTAGCAATATTGAGCTTGCTCCGAAAAGAAGAAGGTTGGTACCAATATCTCAATGCCATTCTTCTTGCGATTTGGATCGCCTTGAAGGTAGAAGAAGGTATAGAGAGAAGAATGAGCTCTTTTGGCTCAAGAATGCTTCCATGTGTATTTTCAAAGTAACACTGTCATTTAGAACATTTTGATGATGTGTATTTTCAAAGTGATTCTTAACTAGCATATGAAATTCTGTAACTAAAGGAGAATTTGACCAATAAGGTTGGCTCGTAGCTGATCACTAGTTTACCTGTGTTCTTATCACAATTTGTATTTCATTTCACCCAAGTTTAGTCTATTTACCTTCAGTGAAGATGTTCGATTAGGCTACGTTTGGATGCACTCTAGAATAGCTAGAATAGCTACTGTTTAGAATAGTAAATAAGAACAGCTACTGTTTAAGAACAGTGCTAACTCGAGCTATTCGGAATAGTGAAAAAGTTGTTTGGATTGCATATTAGGAATAGAGTTTGGAGAGAATGAATAGAATAATAATTTATGTGTTAGATTAAATCTTTTTATTAATACGTAATATAAAAATCTTTTTATCCAATACGTAATATAATATTAATTTAATTATTAAATAAATATTAGATTAAATATAATATAATTATTAAATTAAATATAATGCAATATAATATTAATAAATATTAAATGTAATATAATATTATTTTAAATATTAGATTAGTATTAAATAAAATATTAGATTAAATATAATATAATATTAGATTAAATATAATACAATATAATATTAATTTAATTATTAAATGTAATATAATATTATTTTAAATATTAGATTGGTATTAAATAAAATATTAGAGTAAATATAATATAATATTAGATTAAATATAATACAATATAATATTAATTTAAATGTTCAATGTAATATAATATTATTTTAAATATTAGATTAGTATTAAATAAAATATTATATTAAATATAATATAATATTAGTTTAAATATAATACAATATAATATTAATTTAATTACTAAATGTAATATAATATTATTTTAAATATTTGATTAGTATTAAATAAATATTATATTATATTATTATATTAAATATAATATAATATTAGTTTGAATATAATACAATATAATATTAATTTAATTATTAAATGTAATATAATATTATTTGAAATATTAGATTAGTATTAAATAAAATATTACATTAAATATAATATAATATAATATTAATTTAAATGTTTCATGTAATATAATATTATTTTAAATATTATATTAGTATTAAATAAAATATTATATTAAATAAATATAATATTAGTTTAAATATAATACAATATAATATTAATTTAATTATTAAATGTAATATAATATTCTTTTAATATTAGATTAGTATTAAATAAAATATTATATTATATTATATTATTATATTATATTATTATATTATAATATATATTAGTTTAAACATACTACAATATAATATTAATTTAATTATTAAATGTAATATAATATTATTTGAAATATTAGATTAGTATTAAATAAAATATTAGATTAAATATAATACAATATAATATTAATTTAAATGTTAAATGTAATATAATATTATTTTAAATATTAGATTAGTATTAAATAAACTATTAGATTAAATATAATATAATATTAGATTAAATATAATACAATATAATATTAATTTAAATGTTAAATGTAATATAATATTATTTTAAATATTAGATTGGTATTAAATAAACTATTAGATTAAATATAATATAATATTAGATTAAATATAATACAATATAATATTAATTTAAATGTTAAATGTAATATAATATTATTTTAAATGTTAGATTAGTATTAATATTGAAAGCTCCAATCGCTGTTCCAACTTTTTGTTAGAATAGCGGAACAAGGCTATTCTTCTTGTTCCGAATAGCAAGTAGTACGTTTGGTTGCTCAAGCTATTCGAATAGCAATGCTATTCTAAGAATAGCACTATTCTTAGTGCATCCAAACATACCCTTATTTGCTGGAACCTGGTGCTGACCCCAATTCCTAACGATGTTAGCTTAATTGTAATTTTTTCTTTGTTTCTTTCTTTCATTTAACTGTGCCTAAAATGGTTTTGTAACTGGACAATGTATCTTTCTTTTTTCATTTCATTTTTTTTTCAATTTCAGATGGCACAACAATTACTCGGGAGACTCAATGTTATTTTTTAAACCAGGAATTACAGTTGCGGAGAGAAAGAAGAAAGAAGGAGAAGCAAGTAATTAGGAGGGAAGGGAGAGGGCTAGAGTGGGAAAAACGTGCCGTGTCGTGCCGTGCCGTGCCGTGACTAACATGCTGTGACTTTGGTCTCGTGCCGTGCTGTGCCGTGACTAAGTTAATTTTTCACGTGCCGTGCCGTGCCGTGACCAAAATGTCAAGGAGTGGTCGCAGCACGCAAATGATCACGCCACGTGAGTCACACCGTGCTTAACGTGCCGTGACCATACTTGACTCGCGTGACCATTTAATCATAATTTATGTTAGTTTATTCAAGATTCACCATTAAATCAATATTTAATGGTCCTAATTACACGTGACTCGCGTGACTACGTGCCGTGACTAAATCTTTCACTTGCCGTGCCAAAGTTTCAAAAGATGAGCACGGCACGTGAATGGTCACGGCACGTAACTGACACACGTGCCGTGCCGTTCCGTGACGGAGCCGGCTCCGCCGTGCTATTTTTCTCAATCTAGAGAGGGCAGAGGAAATGTGGAGCTTACAAGAATATTTTGTTAATAATCTTAGAGAAGGATAATTTTGTTTGATATTTTTTGGAAAAAGGGTATTTTATAAAATTTCCCTGCAGATTAATTATTGGAATATGGACTGAGAAAATTGATTGGGTTGAGGCCTCTTTTGTCTGTTCATGTAAATATTATTTAACTTGTTGTGGCCTACTAATTCATCTAATTAATAAAATGAAATCTATGTTTAAGTTGTATCTTAATTTACATGGCGTTTACAATTACTCTGATAAAACAAATGAAATTTGTTGTGTATAGTTCATTAGAGGAATTTTAAATGGGCCACAATTGATTAAATATGGACTGCAGAGCAATGATTGGATTGAGGCCTCTTTTGGTCTGATAAAACAAATTAAATATGGAATGCAGACAATTGTTCTGATAAAACAAATTAAATATGAACTACAAAGAATTGATTGGGTTGAGGTCCCTTTTGGTCGGTAAATTTAAATATTATTGGAACTGTTGTGGCCTACTAATTCGTCTAATTAACAAAATAAAATCTTAGTTAAGTTGTATCTTTAATTTACATGGCGTTTATCACCATACTCATGCATGTTTTCAATGTTTCGCTTCTGTAAATTATTGAATTAAATGTTGGTGCACAAAATTCATTATTTTCAAATTCAAATTTAGCAATAGTTTTATATTTTATAGAATTAGTTCAAATTATGAATGGAGTTCAAAATTTTCATTTGAATTAATTGCTCAAGGTTCATTTCAATGAAACTTTGAATTTACTGGAAAAAATTCACTGGCTTTCCAAATCAGGAAAATTTAATTTATCACCTTAACCAATCTGGATTTAAAAAAGAGAAAGTAAAAACAGCAATTGAAAAAAAAAAAAAAAATTAGCACTAGAATTTGAATATGAGGAGAAAAATCGTACATTAGATCGTCAGTGTTGCTCCTCTTTTCTCTTTCTATTCCTTCTCCAACTGCGGAGCAAACAAACACCTGAGGATGCTGAGAGAGATGACACTTCAGACTCGAGAGATGAGATAACTAGAACTTGTATTCTCTGCCGTTCATCTGTGCTTCACGATTCCCGCCGCTCGATGGAAGGGGCCTTTAGTGCACACATTTCTTCTCTATGTCCATGTTTACATGAATTCCTGTTTGTTGAGTCATTTAGTTCATGGGATGGCTAGCATAGTAACAAATGAATAGTTCGGGTTCGGTTCGGCAGGGTAAAAAATTCGTGATTCGGAAATAATTCGGATATAATTCGGAAATGATCCGGTACCACAAAGAAGCAAAAAAAAAATAAAAACAAACAAAAAAAAAAACATTTAAAAAAAAATTAAAAAAAATTCGCGTTTTATTCGTGAATAATTCGTGATTCGTGAATAAAATGTACACTACATTTTTGGGTACTATGATGGCTAGCATAGTGACAAATGAATTATTTTGGTGTTCGGTTCGCGAATAAAATGTACAATACATTTTATTCGGTGTTCGGTTCGGAAATGTCAAAAAAAAAAAACAAATTAAACGCGAATTAAATGCGAGTTGTGTTACTATGATGGTTAGCACAGTGACAAATGAATTATTCGGGTTCGATTCGGCAAGGTCAAAAATTCGTAATTCGGGAATAATTTGGGTATAATTCGGAAATGATTCGGTTACGCAAGGAACCAAAACAAAACCCAAAAAAAAAAAAATTAAAAAAAATTGCATTTTTTCGCGTTTTATGCGCTAATAATACGTGTAATATGTTTTTCGGCATTTTATTCGGTGTTCCGCATCTGAAAATTATGTACCATTCATATGAAGTGTTTTCTATCTATCTAAAAAAATAGTAAAAAAATTCTAAAAAATGTAAAATTTGGTTTGCAAGTACATATTCATATGGAGATCATCACTACAACAAAATTAGTTTTCAGCGACCGGCATCAGAGACCGGTAGAATCGCCGGTCGCTGAAGGAACTAAAAAAAATAAAAAATAAAAAAAAGTTAAAAATTCTGGCGACCAAACCGTCTGCGACCGGCGCATGTATCCTTCAGCGACCCATTTTTCCCGGTCGCTGATGGTATTCCTAAATGCCCGCCAAAGTCTTTCCTTTTCTTTCTCTGTCCCGCGTTTAATTTGTTTTAGGTTTAGCGAAAATAAAAGCCCTAGCCGCTGCCGCCTGATCTTGCTGTCTCCGCTACCCCCTCTCTGTCACTCTCTTCTCTCCACTCCCATCCTTCACAGAGAAGAAAAACCCGCTCTCACTACTAATGAATACGAATCAGACCCAAAACCTGCTCCGCTTCCCTTCACGAAGGCCAAGGGAAGGCAGTCGCTGAGAATCGGGCCCCACTCCCAATCCTTAAGCGAAATCAAACCCGCTGTCACCGCTAATGAGATCCGACAAGAGAGAAAGCGAATCCGAAGAGGAGTCGTCTCTGCCCCACCCCGCGAACTGCGATCGCTTATTCCGAGCGCTAACGGAGTGCCACCGCCGATCAGGAATCGACTCACGGCGGCGCGAGTTGCAGTGTCGGCACCTGAACCGCGCGCTGGGGGAGTGCGTTGTGATGGCGTTGTGTGCCGACGAGGCGGAGGCCGTGCGGAGTCTCTGCTCCAGTGCAGGCACCTCGCTGAAGAGATCTCAGTGTCAACGAGCTCAGATCGGGTAATGACTAATTTTTATCTGTAACTACCTTTAAAATTAGCTTAAACTAATATTTGTATCAATGAAACTATCATCTGAACTCATACAGTTGCTTCCATAATTTCAATTAATAATTCAATGAATAAGGTAATGGGGGCACACGGGGGTTAATTGAAGTTAAATTGGTTGTAATTTGAGTCTCCTTTTTTTATAATAAAAAAGGGTGGTTGTATCACTTTGATTTATAAAAGGAACAATTTCTGAGGTACGGATGCTGTTGTAAAATAAACCTAGTTTTCAGTTTTTCTTTTCTTCTTTGATAATTGAAGACCCAAAAAGCTTGAACTGATTAATAGATGGAGTTACTAGATCCAACCAAAGAACAATTTCAACAGGCTTATTTTATTCAGCTCGGGCTCAAAGTTATGATGTGATACAAGAAAATTCAAGTTTTCCTTACTTTGGTTTGGTCTCATTAGAAGCAAGCAATTCACTCCCATACGGTCACATATTATGCTGCATCGTTGGTTCTGAACATTGAACATTGATGTAGCTTTGAAGACCTTGACAAGCATCAGCTACAAAAGTTTGTTATCTGAATTGGAAGATCTCCGGGTTAGCATCTTTGAAACCATTGCTCTATTGATATATTTGTGCAAGTGGCTCTCCTCTATTATTGTGCTTGTATAATATATAGGTAAAAAGGGAGCATGTTCGCAAACTACATCAAGAGGCTCAAAGAAATTCCCATCAAATGGTAAGCACTCTCTAATTTTGCACCTTTTAGAGCAACCAGTTCTTGGCATGACATTTTTCTTTTGTTCTCTGTGGAAATTCCACAATTTGAAGAATTACATGAATTTATTTTTTAACTATTTTTCATTTAACTCTTTATGATTTTAATTTTTGGTACCAGAAAAATACTTGCTTTGATAGTGTATTAATTGCCTTAGAAAATTATTAATGTTTGCTTTGATCACTTTCATTAATTAGGTAAACTTGTAGCTAGATGGACAGAAAAATACTTGCCTTGAAAGCATTTGGTGCTGAGTTGGTACTCACAGACCCACTTCTCGGTATGAAAGGAGCAGTGGCTAAGGCTGAGGAATTGGCAGCGAAAACACCGAATTCATACATCCTTCAGCAATTTGAGAATGCTGCTAATCCCAAGGTACAATTTTATTTTTTGTTTCTGTTATTTATGTTTGAGTGAGGCTATGGTACTATGCATAGCATGGATTGGTACGTACTATGGATCAATAACTCCAATTTCACAATGTTAACTGTTGAAGTTGTGGTAATTTTATTTTAGTATATGATGTAATCTTGCCAGTACATATGTGGGGTATTGTAAACATCTAGATGCATACATATATGTTACTGTAAATTTACTGGTTCCATTTTGATTAGCATCTGCTTTGGTGCTTTCTTTTCTATAATTGATAGTAAATTGGGAATTCAGCTTGCAGTTTCACAGAAGAATCTTCTCGCGGTAAATGAAATTGTGACTTAGCTGATAAGCTGTTTGTACAGGTACATAATACATGGGTTTCAATTTATTACACTTTTGCAGGTTTGGTCTTTACTACTTAGGAGTTGTTTTAACACTACCTTTTTTCTTAGATGCATGATCTTGGGTTAAGACCATCGCAACATACTTACAGTGGCTTGTCCGTGCATAATTGCATAACAATGGTGAGATCAGCCCACTCTGTATCCTAAATTCAGTGTTCAAGTTGGTCAGGGGCCTCTAAAATTGCAGCTCATTTTCCTCCAAATTCAGTGTACTTGTGATGATGGAGTTACAGAGAGTATTGCTGGACATCTCTTGAAGGTTGAATTATTTCGGATAGTTATTGTTTCTGGCTTTGTAATTGTTTCTGTATTGAATTTTCATTGAAATGTAAAAATGTTTCTGTATTGAATTCTTGAAGGCTCTGGCTTTGTAATTGTTTCTGTATTGAATTTTTATTGAAATGTAAAAATGTTTATAAAGAATAAAATTAGCATGTTTGTTGTAAGCTGTATAATGTTGGGTAAATTGAAATTTTGAAACTTGATTGAGCTTAAATGGTGCAAATTTAAATAATAAAAAAAATTCTAAAAACTTGACAGAAGACTTTCTGCGACCGGGTATAGGTATCAGCGACCGTTTTTGTGGTCGCAGAAAGCTTTTGCTGACGTCAGAAAAAAACGACAACGACCAAAAAAATTTGGTCGCAGAAACTTATCAGCGACCGGGTGACGTATTATCAGCGACCGGTGACGTCATCAGAAGAGTATCAGCGACAATGCTTACAGCGACCGGAGTATCAGCGACCAAATTTGACTTTCAGCGACCGTAATGAGTATCAGCGGCCAGCGAAAATACTATCAGCGGCCAAAAATTTGGTCGCTGATGCCCCTTTCTGCTGTAGTGCATGTTGAACGGTTCTGATCGACCGTTAGGATTTTGAAAACTCAAATATTGAGCCGTAGTATGGAGGCCCTCTATGCTACGCGTAGCACCGTAGCCAACTCCTATATATATAGACACGCACAAACACACATATATATACACATATATAAATATATGAGGAAGGTTGAAATACCTCACGCTTTTCATGTCTCATATTTTATATCTCAGTTTTTAAATTTCAAATTATCGATCAAAACCGCTCAACATAATATTCATATTCAAATATATGATTGCATATTAAATTTTTGCAAGTAGACACATCACGCGTAAAGTTGATGGATTTTATCGGTTTGAATTTGTCATTTGAAGTCAAATCTGATAGGGTTTAGAGTGAGTTCACAAAGAGATTTGGTAAACTTAGGAACACCCTAGTTCTACTTGGTGAAAACCAATTCAAACAAATTGTGTAGGCTTACGAAATCTCAACTGCAAATAATATTTTATTAGATATTTAGGGCAGTTAAAAAATTTGAAAGTGAAAAAAATGTATCAAACTAACCACAAAATCATATACCTAAAACACACATCTCTTGTGTCACAAATTTAAATTTGCTAATGAAAGGAATGAAGACACCTCAATAAATTTTGGGTCAAATTATACCAGAAATTCAGGTGTCATTTTGCGTCACAAATTCTTTCCATTCAGACTTGATCCATTGGTCCGTCTCATGTGGATCTGGACCCTCACATATCCGATGTTGAGGTCACTCTTGTAACCCTTCCATGTGTTATTCAACTGTTTCATCACCGTATCTTTAGCATTTTCTGACTTAGGGTTCCATGTTTGCTTCAAATATTATGTAAATGGTTGAGTACGTGTTAATAAATAAACATCGGATATTATACCTTTAGTCTTCGCCTTGCCACGAGTTCAACGTACGACGTCGACAACTATTAATTCTGACATTCGCTTTAGTCTTCGCCTTGCCACGAGTTCAACGTACGACGACCATCCCCTGATCCTTCAAATGAGGCTGCCATGATTTGTTCACTACCATCGGATAACATGATTCGTTCACTGCCATGATCTGTTAACTCAAATGCTAGGGTTTGTGTTTTGCTGTTAATTCTAAATGTGTTTCAAACATGCTCCAATAATTTCTGTTTGTGGGTAATTGACATTGTTTACTTTTAAATTATTGAATTTATTGAATTTACCAACACAAACCAAACATACAGTACTGAATTACGCAATTAACAGTGAACTAATTTAGCAACATCATGCAACATATAGAGTGAATTATATATGATGCACTTAACAGTGAACTAATTTATCAATAATACCAACTTACCAAATTTTAGGGACTATGTTTCAAGGCTAATTAATTAGGTTACCAAATTTAGAGACCATGTAAAAGGCAGGTGTAGATCATTTTTTTTCTTCAAAAAAATAATGTGGTGGGGCGCACATGAACAATCTCACGCTCTATGAATAATTAATATATGGATTGCAGCTAGAAGACAATGCTTGGCAAAAGGCATGCAGGTATCGCAAGCACCATCGAGTGGATCTTATTATTATTTCATTAGCTTTTTTTGTTTTTATTCTTTCTTGGGTTATGGTTGTTCAATATGAATCTTAGATCTCCCTCGACTTGACACTGTTGTTGGCATTAGTTTGGCATTAATTTTTTGGTTTGATAATTTTATGGTGTTGTGTTGGCATCAGAAAAAGGGAGGAAGAATAAGATAACCGACTACAAGAAAGTCTCTAAAGACGAACTACTTATCTCTGTATTCAACATGAACAATTATTACATGGTTTAACATGTATATAAATTCGTAATCTAACTTGTAAAAAACCAAAAATAACACCATAAAATTATGTTAAAGCTCTTTAATATATTCTCTATATTAGACCCAATATACACATGCACATACTAATAGCTCACTTCATATATATAACGAATTGAGCACAAATTACAAAACACAATATATATTATCTCAAAAACATTAATTGGAATAACACAAGTACCTACGAGAAAACATTGCAAATCAAATATATATAAAAAAAAAGACAAAAAGCCAACAAAAAAGCAAGCAATAATTCTTATTAATTGACACTTACTTCATTACCTCGATTTATTTAATATTTCACCACTCATCACAAATGGGAACGTCCAAACAGCAGCTCCTCGTAGAACACCTTATTGAATCGTGGCATGATTGAAGAATCAAGCGCAGTAACAACTTTTATACAACCATCCTTTCCCAGTTCATCCACTATGTAGATGACTTCATTTTCTGTACATCGTTCCCACGTATAAAGTTGCGGTGCACCCCATCCGAAATCTAAATCACATAATCTCAATCCAAGAATGGTTCGAATACGAAGATCACATTCTGAAATTTCTCTCACTGTGACTTTCTTCTTGCAATTCACCTCCAAGTAATCAATAAAAGATCTAATATACTCCTCAGTGAGTCCATCAACAGCAGCTTTCACGGTTGCCGCCACATCACCAATTGGATTTGATGTAATCTTTGACACTTCAGATGACGCAGAGATCCGCATCCCAGCATTTCCACAATATGCTGTGAGCGGGGGACTTAGGCGGCTGCACAAGTCAGCAGTACAAAAGAGAGACATGATTTACTGTCCGGAGAGAGTCCTTTGGCAATGCAATAGCACTTCCAGACCAGTGCGGAAACCGCAGAGAAGGTCGAAACAGTAGTGGAAGCCTTCTGATTGCGACCCTCGCTGCATCGGTTTTTGAGGTGCCTAATTTGTTCCTTTGAGAGCCTCAACACACTTAAAACACAAGAATCCGGACGATCATCTCTTTTTATTTGTTCATTAGTTGTGTACTCCGGGAAATCAAAGCAGTTTTTTGGTGGAGACCGAGCTCGAAATGGGGTGTTGTCAAACGATGGCGGGATGATGCTTTTTAGGTCACCTCGTGCTTTTTAGGTTACCTGCCGAGCAAGGAGCATGCATGTGGTTGGATAAATAACTACAATTCTTTGTCATGCATTAATCAAAATTAATTAATATTTGTGATCAAATTAACACTAGCTGGAATGTTGTCAAATTAAAGCCTAATTATAATATTATCTTAAGATTAATTATAAACCTGCAGCATTACGAGGCACGATGGATGCTCCTCTTTAGGAATAAAAAGCTCTATGAGCTCTGGCGACATTGGCTCGAATTGGATGCTATCAGCGGTGCGGTCCACCTGGCCTACCACAAAGGGTACTCCCTCAGCATTGCAAACTACCTGGTCACGGCCATCAGGGCCGACCACACACCCAGCGGCCAGCGAGAGGATAGAATAGCACTAGTGCTTTGGCGAGAGCCGACTTCAAGAGCTCAGCAGAGAAGAAGTCATTGGCACCATGGGTGTTTTTGTACAGATATAAGGTGCAGTTAAGCCTGCTGCTCGTAAAAATGAGGTTTAGATTCGACAACACCAGCGTCTCACTCGGGGTGTTCTCTGATGGAACCACCATGCTTGATTCTAATATTTCCACCGTCCTTCGCTCCATTACTCCCTTTGGCCTTTGCTTGGTTGCTCCTTTCAGAATGATTTGTTTTGACTTTGAGTGCGTGTGTGAGTCCCTATTTATGGGCTGTGGAGAGTGGATGTAATCTAATTTTAGTTTCGGATCGATTTGTCTCTGATTTAGTACAATAATAATTTCTTGAGTTCCGCAAATTAAAAATACAATCGAAGGAGATATCATTTGATTTCTTGTTTATTAGATAAAACATTAACGATTAATTTTGACAAAACTATTAGAATAGGATAACAGAGAACACGAACACAATCACTCCCACAAAGCTCCCTTCCCTCCCTTTGTTTTATAATTCAGAATATAATTATACATTATTTTTGTATATCTTTTTTTCTGGACAACATACCCTCATATATATAAATCTAATTGCTAATTTATCCTTCCTTAAATGCATATTTCCTAACATATACACATTTCCTTAATAACATATTTCATTTACCACACTATTTTTTTAATCTAAGATTGCCTAAATATTACATTGAAGGTAAACATCTTCTGCAATCTTCTGCCTTGTTCGCTACGCTTACTTTGATTTCTTATAACTCACGTAAACGTGTCATGGTGTATATTCTGACACTCCCTCTCACTATGACACGTAGATATCATTCATCATTAGTTTTTCTAGTGCCATGTTGAATTCTTTACTGGCTACTGCTTTGCTGAGAATATCTGCAACTTGTTCATTTGACCTCACAAATGGTAAGGTGATAACTTTTGAATTAAGTTTTTCTTTAATAAAATGTCGGTCTACCTCAATATGCTTGGTTCTATTATGTTGTACCAGATTGTGGGAGATGTCAATTGCAGCCTTGTTATCACAAAAGGAGCTCGCAAATTCCTTTTATCATGCCTCTAAATTCTACTTCAGCGCTTTACAGTGCCACTACATTTTGTTTCTTACATCTCCAAGTCACCAGACTACCACTCACAAATGTAAAGTACCCGACTGTAGATTTTCTGTCAACAATGTTACCAGCCCAATCAACATCAGTGTATCCCTCAATGTTGGTATGCCCATGATTTCCAAATGTCATGTCCCCACCAGGACTTCCTTTGAGATACCAAATTATTCTCACCATAGCATCCAGGTGCTCTTCTTTTGGATCATGCATGCACTGGCTTACAACTCCTACTTCATATGCTATATCACGTCGGGTATGTGACATGTATATCAATTTTCCTACTAACCTCTGATATGTTCCTTGTTAGTAGGCACTTGAGCAGAATCCACACTAAGTTTCACATTATGGACCATTGGTATGTCTGCTGGTTTGGAATCCAGCATGCCAACTTTGGTTAGGAGATCAAAAATGTATTTTCTTTAAGGCAGAGAAATACCCGTTTTGTTATGAGAGACCTCTATGCCCAAAAAATACTTCAAGCCCCCCATGTTTTTCATCTAAAACTCTTTGCTCAATTTTCTCTCAAGTTTCTCAATATCAATCTCATCATCTCCTGTAATAATCATGTCATTAACATAGATTATTAAAATTGCAATCTTACCTCTAGTCTTTTTGAAGAACATTGTGTGATCTAAATCTCCCTGCTGGTAATCATAGCTCTTCATTGCCATGTAAAATCTTCCAAACCATGCTCTAGGTGATTGCTTTTTCCATTGCCATGTAAAATCTTTGTTTACAATATCCCAAACTTTATTGACCTTTAGATAATCAATCATATGCATTTTCCATTGACTAAAATTGTGAGTTGATAAACCAAGAATTGGTGGTTCATTTATACATGTGGTTGGTGCCATATTAGATCTGTTATGAACAATTCAATTCAAACAATGAGCAACCTGCTTTGATACCACTTTGTTGTCTCTAACGGTACCTCGAGGGGAGTGAATATGTTTGTTTAATATGTAACCCCTTCAAATTGTGACTATCGGTTGGTTAGACAAGTTTTAAACTTGTTCCTGTGAGTAACTAATTTAACTAACCTATTTATTGTGAGTTCTTGGCAGAATCAAGAACTTATAAATTAAATAACTAATAAATATTAAAGTACAGTAAAGTAAATAGATAGAGTTAGAGAAAGTGACACCGGAGTTGTTAACGAAGTTCGGTCACTAAAGGACCTACATCTCCGGAGCAACCCAACCTTAAGAGGCACGTCTTTCTATTATCCAATGAAGAAAGGAATACAAGTTGTGACCAATACAAGATAACACTCCTATGGTCCATGATCACTCAAAAGAGAGTAATTTTATTTTAATATTTATAAACTCAGAAATACTATCGGTTCGGACTGCAAGCGCACAATCCTATCGAGTAGTATATTCGAGATCGATCCACAGGAAATATTGGTTCAGTGCTTTGAGCGATCGAATCACAATCTTTCGAAAGGCTAGACGAAATCTGAAAATTGAGAGATGTTGTGATCAATGTAAATTAGGAAGCAGTTAAAAGTAATTAAAATAAAGATAGAGATGAGAATTCCTAGGGTTTCGGCACACCATTGCCACTCAATCCGCCTTGATAATATATTCTTGTTGCGTCTGATTTCCTGTTATTGTTTTATGAAAGACACCACATAGGTCACTACGATTTATGTTACGCAACAATGACAGATCTTTTATCGAGATTCTACATAGAACACTGCGAGTTTTCTTACGCAAATGACTGATCTCTTAAATACCCCAAATTACTACACAGATCACTGCGATTTTCCTTACGCAAGTGATGGAATTTGGTACGCGTTTTGTTGGTCTGGTTTATGGTTTCCCCGCTAAGGTTCTCTTCATCATAAACCTAATAGATCTCAACGAGGCTAATTCATACAAATAGTTTCTCTTGCCATTAACGTACTGTCACTACCCTAACGGACTCAAACTAGATCATTGAAATTAGATGAAGAGATAGTAAATCACAAAAGCATTTAGATTCAACAACAAGAAATCATAATCAACAGAAATATATATATATAAACATCAAGAGTAACAAGGTTTACTGCCTAGCCCTAAGAAAAAGAACTTAGCCGCGGAACGGCATCGTTACAAGCACTCCTCTCTTCTCACTTTAATCAAATCTAACCCTAATTACAAAAATAATTTCTTCTTCTGCCCAGGGGCCTTATATAGGAGTGGAGAGACGTCTGGAGATTGAGTGGGGGCTAATAAACTGATCTGGATACAGCTGTCGGCGGTTATTCCCAAAGAGGCGCCTTCGGTTACGGACCGTATCAGGTGATACGGTCCGTATTAGGACCTTGACGGTTAGGATTTTAATACTTCCAGCGCTATCTCCTGGTCTGTGCTAGGCCTGGTCCGTATTAGGCAATACGGACTGTAACAGAGACTTCATCGATAAGCGTCGCTGATCCGATTGACCCGATTCTAGCTCTATTTGGTGTAAAATAATCCCAAAACCTATTTTCTGCAATGAAACATAAAGAAATGTGACAGTAGCCTTTTTCTCTAATTAATTAAACATAAATGTGAGAAAATATGCAAAACTTAAGCCAAAATCCTTACATAAATCATCATTATTTTGACTCTGATCAGTCCACACACATGACAGTTTGAGCACAACAACTCAAAAGAAAGAAAGGTGAGCACACAGGCTCTGGTATATGACGAGCTCGCAGGCTCTTGGTTTCACTCTACTCAAGTTAGGTGAAGTATATTTGAGGTTGCTGTAGAGATAATCAAAGTTTGAGCATAAGCAACAAAATTAATGGACGGCTAAATCTCTCAAAAGAATTCTAAGGTGTAAGATTTGTGAGGTATACTCTCGTCAATGAGACAGGAGACATAACCCACTATTTATAGTGGAGTTCAAAGGAGAGCCAACAGCTCTTTGTCGATCACAAGTTTCCAGTAATGATCATACCCGATTATTTGAATTTTGAATTTGAAATCCAGCCAAGCAACTGCTAGACTCAGGTGACCTCAACCTCAGATCTACTTTACTATATTTTTGAACATAAATAAAAATTAGAACACAAATGGTAAAGTACGATCTTCATGATCTTGATCTTCATATGACACTCCATATTCTTCACAATTCAGCATCCCATCAATATCCGACATTCTAAAAGGCTTGTGTGAATACCCTAAGCCCTAATCCCTAATCGCTCAATACCTAGATCTTATTCCCTACGGATCGACACTCGATTATACTACTCGATAAGATTATGCGCTTGTAATCTGACTCGATAGCAAACTGGGGTATTAATTTTATTATCTTGATCACAAAAACACTCATCATTGGAAAATCGTGTAAAATTTAGCGACCTATTGTACACGACTCCCATAGACATGGTTGATAAACCGTGTATAAGCTTATTTTTAGTTCGTGGTTAATAGTGTTTTCTGTACTAGTATTTAAAATTGGGGCAACGCGTTTATGGGATCTTGATATATATGACAATGCCAATGGTTCTTGCTTTCGCACTGCAAAACCTTTTTTTAGAACAAAGACAGGTAAATTTGAAATTATAAAAGGGTAGAAATTTGAATTTTTATATTTTAGTTGGATAAATATAATATTATATGTTCGAGGGACAGGAATACGTAATTTTGAAATGTTGGAAATATATACAAAATTTCCCCTTCATTTGAGGTTCTCTTTTGAAATATATATAGGTCATAGGCTTTCTATATAATGCATAGTTCGACACTAACACTTTTAAGGCTGGAAGTGAGACCCTAGTTTAAATAACATCACAAATAATATTTCACAATTAGAAGACCTATCTTGCATTCTTCCCAGACTGATCTACCACATTAAAGAAATATCAATTCTCCACAGAAACTCAGCAAGCATATAGTACAGAACTCTGGACAAAACTAGGTACATTAATTATGGCGGTACATATTTGTGTAACATTGGTTGATCAATTGATATCAAAGAGAACCATGTGGATTATAGAAAAGTTCTGGATTAATTACTGATATAAATGTCCAACTAATCATCAACGTCAAATCCCTACTTGCATCGTATAATTAATTAAGATTTGGTTAACCTTCAAAAAATAATTAAGATTAGGTTACAGGTCTGTGTTTCGTGGTAGAATTTACATCTCCAAAGAAACACAATGTATTATCGTTATTAAATAATTTCATAGAAGGGCACTGCATGATTTTTATTTGCAAGACAATATATACATTGTATTAATATTTGAAGAGTAGAATTATATATGGTGTTCTTAAGTTTACCCAGTTTCATGGTGAACTTAATTTGAAAATCTATTAGATTGACTTCAAATAATGAATCCATAATGTTTAAACTGATCTATTTCAAACCATAAATCCAAAGCCTATGAAAACATAGGTTTGTTTTTAATAAAACGTATTTTGATTTTTAGTAGATTTTGTTATTTAAGGATATATTGCAATATTTGGATTGTTGTCTTTTTTTAGTTATTAATTAGTAATATATGCATTTATATAATGCCGAAAATACTAACGTACATTTACTTTTTAAGGTTTGCGATGCAACTATGTTGATTTAATTAACAAAAATGTTAAATTAGATTAGCACAGTTACCCCTTGTGGCTGCTCGTAAGACAAGACATCACATTTATCTGACAATTATTTTGGATTTTTGATATTGGTATTTTGCAAATAAATTTTGTTATGATATTCTCAACCATCATAATTATTGATTTCTTATATCAGATATGAAACTATTGATTTGATAAATGACAAATTATTCAAAATACGCAACAAATTATTTTGCAAGTTGTTGATATATAAAACCAAAGAAAATAACTAATATTAATGTTTTAAATACATAATAATAAACACAGCTTTTAATATTCATTAAGGCTTTATATTTACTAAACATGAACTCCATATATAGTACATTTTTTTGTTCTTTGTAGTAAATACTCCTCGAATTTGAACTCATGTACATGATAAAAAGAGTCACAACTCAATAAGATGTGAGAAATCGACATATCATGTGAGAGGGTGATGGTACTAACACACTATTTTTTTATTTGGACACAACAATTTCAACTTTTTTTAATTTTATAGACATTTTTGCCCCTCCATGTATATATCTTTCAACTGCCATTTTAGTTCCCCGGAGATTATGAAATCTTCTAGCATAAAGACCATTTATTAGTTACTATATATTCTTCATTATTAAATCTTTATCTAATTTGAATATATTTAGTGTAGTCTACAAAGTATAAAAGTAAATTTAACTATATTATCATTTTGTTTAGCAAATCAAAATGATTAATTTATTGTTATTGTGTTATTAAAGCATAGAAAAATTCAATAACACCAATTAAAAAAAATTGCAATAAAAGTATAAGATTATTATTGAAATGGAGCTTTTTTTGTTTCAAAATAATGTTGAGAGAAGTCGTGAGATAGACTATTTTATTTATTAATTTATGTTGAGATAAAAAATTGGTTGTTTCTAGTGTACACATTATTTATTAATTTTATACGTAATTTTTATATTACCTTGTTGCATTTATATTTAGATTAATTTTTGAAAACTCTCCATTGTTTTTTTTAATAGGGTCATATATTCTATTATTATGTAATTTAATAATAGATTTTAATCTTATTTCAAAAAATCAAGACATTTAATTGCTATCATATACAAATGGTTAAGATTACTTTTAGTCCAAATAAGATATCACATAAGATACATGTTAATTGTAACGAACTAAATCAGTGAGAAAATAAAGATAAACAATTATGGATGAAAGAAGTTGCCGAAGAAAACAATTAAAGAATGGCCAAATTGTATACAGATCATCAACCAATAAGGTACATGTTTATTTCTTTATATTAATGACTTATTTGTTATTCATATTATTTTCATAACTGGAGTTTTCACCTAATACATTTTCTTTTAAAAAAATAGAAAATAATAAAACTAAAAACCCATTCTTTACATGAGGCAAAATCATTCTTTCAACCAACTTTTTTAGCTTATAATATTTTGTTTCAATACGAGTTTATTTTCAATTACTAGAGTTTTTAGTGTCTTTTTGTTGAACTACAGTAATTTGTTTTGAATGTAGTTTGTACTTTAGTTTTTCAAAACTCAACAATATAAAATTAGTACGAACCATCTAATGCATATAACTAACAGTAAATAAATAAATAAAGTGACATATGATGCAAATCCAACTAAGTTGACTAAAGTTACTAAAAAATAAGATTATTTCCTCAATAAATGGTTGCTTAGTATATTATTGTAGCTATATTTTTTAATTAGTTTGAAAAAAAAAAAATCAAACATTCCTTGCAGGTTCTTGATTCTTGAAGATTTCATTAGACGTTTTAATTATGGAAATAAGATAAATAACCATCAATATAAAGAAAGTGTATTTTTATAAAGACATGACATTTAGAGAGTAGTTAAGCAAGGATAAATTTGTCCATACAAGTAAAATATTTGAATTTGTTGTGTTAATAAAAACATTGATTGTGTTAGTATCATTATTAGGATGATGCTACTAGCACAATCAATTATTATATTAACACAACAATTTCAAACTTTTTACTTATATGGACAAATTTATCCTGGCTTTAACTTCTCTCTGGATGCCATATCTTTTTAAGATTCACTTTCTTTATATAAATATATAATGATCATTGATTATTTATTTTATTTCTATTACTAAAGCATCTAGTGAAATATTTAAGAACTTACTAGGAATATTTCATTTTTTTTTTCAAATTTGACAAGTATAGTAGCTACCTAGAAGAAAGAACGTAAATTATAATTTTATTCTTACTATGTTATTAAAGCATATACAAATTAAAAATAACATAACACCTCTTAAAAAAAATTACAATAAAAGCTTAAGATTTGTGGAGCATAATAATCATATGTTTTTATTGCTGTTTTTTGTTTCAAATGATGTTATATTGAATTTTATATGCTTGAGTAACATAGTAAGAATAAACTAACTAAGTTGAATTTGTTACCAAAATGATAATATTATAAATTTATTTTATATATTTATATACTAACAATATAGAGTATGGCTAATTTGCTGCTGGCAGCATTTCGGCCAGTTGCTGCCGGGGGCATATCTGTCATACTGATGTTCAAACAACAAATCAAAACCGTTAGATGTTCAATATCTACAAAAATAGTCATTGTACACTGCACATTGTACACGGATTTGGCAATTTTATTAAAAACCGTGTACCAAATATGATTTTTTACTTGCCCAAAAGATCTGCACGATTTCTACACAGCTAATTAGTTAATAATCAGTGTAGAATTATTAGAGAGAGCTACACGGTTTATTAGAAACCACAAATCCGTGTGTAAAGAGGTCCGTGTGCAAATAATTGAGAGAGCTACACGGATTGTTGTTAAATATCTGTGTAGGAATATATACACAGATTTTTGATAATATATCCGTGTAGAAATTAAATAGCCGTGTATGTTTGGTTGGAGAGCTACACGGATTAATAAGTAAATATCCGTGTATAAAAGTGTGTAGGGTTTTAAGGACTTCTCCTTCCAATGCCGTTCTGATCAAGTCTTTTATATATGCCACTCTGTACATCTCTCTGAACTGAGTTTTTTCCTATCAGATTTCTGCGAATTGAGGCCAGCAGTTGAGATCTGAGATCTTTGAAGTTTGTATTTTCTCCTCTCCATCTTTCTAAGGTTAGTAATATGTATTTAAATCATTTTCTTCCTCTAATTTTCTGTTATTTATGCTTATTTAGGTCATTTCTTGCATGCTTAATTTCTTAATTTTAGATGTTAATTAGTGTATTGTGGTCCAATAACCGACCTATTGATGCTTCTAGGTCCATGCCCGTTCAAAATTAATCCAATAGGGATTAATTTTGGATAGTCCCCGTTTTGGGACTGCTCTTTGAATATTATGTCTCATTTAGGATGTGAACACATATTAGCGGAATTTAATTAGCATTTGAGAAAAGTTCGACAGTATTTTCCCTTATTGCTCCTACGAGTATGTGGTTCGTACGCATACTTGGGGAGTTAAGGGGAAATGCTGCCAAATTTTTCTCAAATACTAATTAAATCTCGCTAATATGTGTTCACATATGAGACATAATATTCAAAGAGTGGGTTAGGATTGTAAACCGGCCCTTTGTAAGCCCAAAATTTTGTTACAATGGAGAATGTTGACCATGCACGATTAATTGATTAAATCATTTTTTTAATTTAATTTACAGATGGATCGAAGTTGGATGTATGAAATGCGACGTGACAGTGAAGAATATTTGGTTCGCGTTGATGAGTTTATAAAATTTGCTGAGAGTTATAGAGTGAAGAAAAAAGAAGAAGACATTTTGTGTCATTGTAAAGATTGTAAAAATTTATTAAGATTTTTGGACATCGAAGAAATTAGAGCTCATTTGATTTGTCGGGGATTTAAGAAGAGATATACATGTTGGTTCATGCATGGTGAGAAATTTGGAGAAAGTAGTAGTGCCAATAAAGATTGTAATCGTGAATTGAATGATGAGAATGTTGGAATTTCTGATAATTTTGAACTTGATTGGAACGAGGATTATGAGGAGTGTCGAAGATTCTGATAACGTCGAACCCGAAAACGACGATGATGAGATGGAGATGAATTTTGATGAAAATGTAGAACACGAGTTTACTGAAAATTTGGAGGAAATGTTACGTGATGTGGAAGATGAAATTAGTGATAAAAATTATGATAGATTTCAAAATTTGTCTAATGAATCCAAGAAGCCGTTGTATCCCGGGTGTACCAAATTTACAAAACTGTCAGCTGTGTTGAAATTATTAAACTTAAAAGTAGACAATGGTTGGAGCGATAAGAGTTTCACGTCCTTATTACAGCTTTTACGAGAAATGCTCTCTGATAACAACGAGTTACCTGGTACAATATATTAGGCAAAGAAGTTGATATGTCCAATGGGGTTGAAGATCGAAAGAATACATGCATGTCCGAATGACTGTGTATTGTATCGTAACGAGTACGAGGCCGTGCATGTCTGTCCTAAATGCGGTGTTTCACGGTATAAACGTAAGGACTAGGACACTGATGATTGTAACGAGGACACAAATGGCCGGCCTCCGGCTAAGGTGTTGTGGTATTTGCCGATAATACTGAGATTTAAATGGTTGTTTGCGAATTCCAAAGATGCAAAATTATTGCGCTGGCACGAAGAAGAGCGCAAAAATGACGGTAAACTAAGGCACCCGGCTGATTCTCCTCAATGGAGAAACATTGACAGACATTTCAAAGAATTTGGTTCTGAAATAAGGAACCTTAGGATTGTGGTGAGCTCAGATGGAATGAGTCCGTTTGGAAGCATGAGCAGTCGGCACAGTACTTGGCCAGTTCTTTTATGCATCTACAATCTTCCTCCTTGGTTGTGCATGAAACGCAGATATATAATGATGTCATTACTAATCCAAGGATCCAGACAACCCGAAAATGACATAGATGTATATCTCGCACCATTAATCGAGGACCTCCAAAATTTGTGGCGTGATGGCGTCCCGGTCTGGGATGCGTACTGCAAAGAGGTCTTTCAATTGCGGGCCATGGTGTTTTGCACCGTAAATGATTTCCTCGCGTACGGAAATTTGTCGGGTTACACTTGTAAAGGAGCAAAAGTGTGCCCGATCTGTGAAGATGACACGCAGGTGCTGAGGTTGAAAAATTGTCAAAAGAATGTATTCATGGGGCATCGTAGGTTTCTTCCTATTAATCACCCATATCGTAAGAAGAAGATGGCATTCAACGGGAAAATTGAGCTTGGAGTGGCTCGTCATCCATTAGACGGGGAGAGTGTCTTCACACGGGTAAAAAACATTGATGTTGTTTTTGGAAAATGCGCCAAAGCACCACCGAAGAATATTTGGAAAAAGAGGTCCATATTTTGGGAGCTACCGTACTGGAAATATTTAGAAGTGAGGCATTGCCTAGATGTCATGCATGTTGAAAAAATGTCTGCGACAGTTTAATTGGTTTATTATTGAACATTCCGGGGAAGACTAAAGATGGTATTAAAGTGAGAAAAGACATGGTAGAGATGGGAATACGACACGAGCTCGCACCGCAGGAGAAAGGGAAGCGCACATACCTACCCCCCGCACTGTGCACAATGTCAAAGAAAGAGAAAACAAGCTTCTGTGAATGCATCAATGGTATAAAAGTCCCATCAGGGTATTCTTCGAATATTAAGAAGCTGGTGTCGATGAAGGACCTGAAGTTGCTTGGTATGAAATCCCACGACTGTCATGTGTTAATGACACATATAATTCCCGTTGCAATTCGGGGAATTTTACCAAAGCACGTTCGTCAAACCATTACGAAGCTTTGTTCTTTCTTGAATACAATAAATTCCAAAGTGATAGACCCTCTAAAATTGGACTCTTTGCAAAAGGAGTCGTCGTTACTCTTTGCCAACTTGAGATGTATTTTCCGCCATCTTTTTTCGATGTTATGGTTCACCTTGTTGTTCATCTTGTGAGAGAAATTAAGATTTGTGGTCCCGTGTTCCTGCGGTATATGTATCCATTCGAGAGATAGATGGGCATCTTGAAAAAATACGTAAGGAACCGACATCAACCCGAAGGTAGCATTATAGAAGGATATTCCACAGAGGAGGTGATTGATTTTTGCACCAACTACTTGACCGGTGTGGATCCTATTGGCGTTCCAAAATCTCGATACGAGGGAAGACTCCAAGGAGTCGGGACAATTAGGTTGAGAGCCTAGTTGCTGATCTAAATGAACTACAAAAGGCACATTCTATTGTACTACAGCACATGACAGATGTTGCTCCCTATATAGATGAGCACATGACAATCCTTTAACAACAAAACTACACGAGAAGTCAGAAGTGGCTTACTAACGAGCATAATCGTTCTTTTATAGGATGGCTGAAAGAAAGAGTGAAGTCACACCCCGTACCTGAAATTGTTAAACTGCTGGGCGAAGGACCCCAAATTGTTGTTAGAACATTCCAAGGATACGAGATTAACGGATATACATTTTACACTAAATCCCAGAGTGATAAGAGCACGATGCAAAACAGTGGGGTGACGTTGGTGGCGACCTCTCAAGAATTCAGTAGATCCGGAGATGGCCGGGCTGTAATAGCATCAAAGTCATATTATGGCGTTATTGAAGAAATTTGGGAGCTCATTTACAGTCCTCACCTGAGCATTCCCGTGTTTCGGTGTCAATGGGTCGAAGACCGAGGTGTTAAAGTTGATAACGACGGGTTCACACTTGTTGATTTTAACAGGGCTAGGCATGTTGATGATCCGTTTATACTCGCCAAGCAAGCCACCCAAGTCTTTTATGCCACTGACCCGAGTGATGATAGGTTGAGCGTCGTCCTATCCGGAAAAAGAAGGATTGTCGGGGTAGAAAATGTCGTCGATGAAGAAGAGTACGACCAGTTCGACGAAATACCTCCATTTTGTACCGATGTGCAAACTGAGGTAGCAACACTTGAAGGGGTAGACGAAGCTGACTACATGCGGTCCGACCACAATGAAGGATTATGGGCCGAGGGTACTGTTCAAATAGTGGAAAAAAAGAGAAAAAGGAAAAAAAAAGGTTTATGTATAATATTTATTTTGTTTAAAACCGTGTAGCTTTTAATATTACAACTTTAGCTTATAATATATCAAATAAAAAGGAAAAAAAGAGAAAAGGAAAAAAAAGGACAATGTATAATATTTATTTTGTTTAAAACCGTGTAGCTTATAATATTTCATTTAAATATTTAAGTATTAAAAATTTAAATAAAAAAATTTTGTAGGAAAAATATCAAATATTAGGTTCCTCTAGTTCAAGACGGAATTCAAATTTTTTTAGAGGTAATAGTATTAGTTTTCAAAATTTTCAAATACTAGCCCAAATATTAGTATTAGTTTTCAAAATATTAGTTAAAACATTTAATAATAAAAATAAAATATCAAATATCAGTATTAGATTTTAATATTTAGTAATCGGTATAAGTTTTTAAATATTAGAATTATACATATTTAGTTAATTTATTATTACTTTAGAAATATAAAAAAGCCAATTTAATTTTTTTGAACTTTTCGTACACGGACTATTAACAAAATGTCCGTGTAGAAATTGAAGAAAGCTACACGGACTATTAACAAAATGTCCGTGCAGAAAGAGAATTATACACGGACTATTAACAAATTGTCCGTGTAGAAAGAGATTTGCACACGGTCGTTTAGATAAAAGTCCGTGTACAAAGAGGTCCGACAGGCGGGTCCCACTGTCAGCTAAACATTTTTTTAGCTCCCTGGATCCCAAGCGCCCGATATTTTATTTCCCCTTCTAACTTCTCTTTCAAATTCTGCGCTCCTCTAAGAAAAAAACGATTCCTCATTACCACCGCTCCTCCCTCTGCCTCCTCTCGCTGCTCCTCTCCCTCTGCCTCCTCTCGCTCCTCCGCCTCTCGCTCCTCCTCTGCGCTCCTCTAAAAAAAACTCGGTCTCGCACGATTCTGCGCTCCTCTAAAAAAGACACGATTCCTCATTACCACCGCTCCTCCCTCTGCCTCCTCTCGCTGCTCCTGTAAAAAAAACTCGGTATAAGTTTCTTCTACTTTTTCGTTGCTTTAGATTTATTTTTGGTAATGTTGCTAAAAAAATGATTGATTTAGAGTTTATGATATAGGGTTTAGGGTTTAGATTTGTCAATTTGAGCTTTAGATTTTTTCGTTGACAATGTTGCCAAAAATTGATTAATCTAGGTTTTATGATATAGGATTTAGGGTTTAGGGTAAACTGATTTCTTTTAATTTTTGGTTGCTTTAGATTTTTTCTTTGGTAATGTTGCCAAAAATTGATTGATTTAGGGATTATGATATAGGGTTTAGGGTTTAGAGTTGTCAATTTGCTCTCCTTGCTGATTTTTCGAGTTGTCAAATTGTTTTTGCATTGGTACAACATACATACATACGTTCTTCAAATTATTCAAACCTATATACATACATAGCTCATTTTAGGTTAAGGGGTTAGCACGTAGATATGTAACAATATTTCATTTCATGCAAAACCATGTCGGTTGAGGATGAGTACGTAGATATGATGGCAGAAGAGGAGCAGCAAGCTACTGCCTCATCAGAAAGAAGGAAAAGAGGTCCGACAATGTGCACGGGCACGTCCGAGCAAAAGCAGTTGGAAATCTGGTTCACGGAAGACGGGCGTGCACAGGGTACAAAACGGATGACGTATTAAATTGGTGTTCGAGTTTGGTGAAACAAAAAGCGAGTATCATTGTAGAGAGATGGGATCATTTTGAGGAAAAGGAGAAGGACGAGTGGTGGAACATGGTGAAGGTAAAGTGCCTAACAACTCTTTGCTTTATTTTCACTGATTTGCAACTATACTTGAATACATTAAATTTGGTGTCAATCAGGCTCAGTGGAACATCCCGAATGATGTTCCAAAGGTTAAGACTTTGAGGATAATGAATGCGGGTTGGAAGCAATTCAAGAGCACGTTGAAGACGGATTTCATGGAGAAAGGGAGAAATCCGGTAGGCTACTACAAATGGCTAAAACAAGAGGACTGTGAGGCGTTTCAAGCTTTGAAGTCCACCAAAGAGTTTCAGGTATCTAACTTGTGCCAAATTTATACTTATTCTTTCTCGATATGTACTTATCTTTCTAAAACTAACTGATCGTTGTCTTGTTTCTGTGAAGGCAAAAAGTGATAAAGGCAGGAGGATCGTTGCCTTTAACAAGTATCCACACCATCTAGGGTCAGCTGGTTACGAGGGTAAGTCGGCAGAATGGAGGAAAATACTGGAGCAAAACAAGGATTCTGACTCACCCGTGGTTAGGATCCAAAATCCTAGGGGCCAAGATTGGTTCATGGGTAGATCCGAGGTAACTGCTGACGGGAGGATAGTACTCCCAAAGGATTTGCAACCCGTGGCTCAAAGAATGGTAAGAGTCCTTTGTTATTACTTGGTGATATTCATGTAGAAAATTATAACTCCGAAGGTACATCACTTGATCTTTTGCTATAACTAATTCTTCTACTTGAACAGTTGGAGGTGGAGGAGGAGGTCAACTCGGGTGCCCGGAGTGTCGAAGACAAAATGATTCCTTGTCCGCAGTGCTCGAGAATCCATAACACACGGGTCGAGTAAGGGGTGTAGGGGGCTACAGGGGCTGGAAGGAGGTGTTCCGAGTGGAGGGACAAAAACCTCAAAGAAAATCTCGTGCCAAGGTAAACAAAGACGAGATAGTTGCGCAGATACGCGCGGAGGTGAGCAAAGAGTACGACGCAAGGTTTGCTGAGATGGAATCAAGGTTGTTGAGCCAAATTAGATCAGCAACTACGCAGCCATCCGAGCAACCACCTCCCATTTCGCCGGGAATTCGGCGAAGTAGTCAAGCATCCGGCACGTGGGCCTTAGACGATTTGGATAATCTGAAGGTAATCAATACTTGTTCATAATCTAAAGGTAATTAAAACATGTTTGTAACCTTGTTAGACAATATCGCACCATTAAAATAAACAACTTTCTGATAATTGCAGGACCCCAGAGCATGCGACCTCGTCCTGTGGCCTGATAGTGTTCCTCTGACCGTTGCTAAGGGTGTTGTACATCCAGGAGCCAAAAGTGTACACTTTGCTCAGCTAAGGCCCGACCATGCATGGGTGCATGTTGACTTAGTCGTGGATGGATGGCAGCGCGTACCCCTTCCTGTCCCTGCCGATGACATGCTTGTGCTTGATGATGCACGGACGTCATTTGTCCAATGGCCCAAGAGTCAGATTATTTTGAATCAGGTAATCCATAAAAAATCCATTTATTTTGTTACATTCAAATCATTCTTTTTGAAATACTTGAATAATCCATTTATAATTTGATACAGACACGAGGAGATGATGTCACCGGTACGGCGATGTCACCGGTACACCATAAGGTGGCTTGCGACGTCGGGGCTGACGCGCCACAATCACCGCACCGTCCTATGGTCACCGAAGAAGAATACAGCCATTTGCCCAATGATTTGCGCCTTCTCCACGACCACTTGATGACGGCGCCCGAAGGCATGAAGGATATCATCATCCCTGTCCCACCTGGGATGTTTCTACACGAAGGCAGGGATCTCGTGCTGTCGTTCAAAGACTTCAAGGACCTTTTCCACCACTCGTCATCCGACAAATGGCTCGATGTGTCATTCATCACCATTTTCCTCATGTTAGTGATCAAAAATTATTTTCATTATTGTATAGAACTCAAATATATATTCTAATTTCAATATGATGAGTTTTCAGGAAGCTAGTCCGAAACTGTGATGAGATGGTTGAAAAGAAGAACTTGTGCATATTTCTGGACCCCGAGAAAGTGAGTTCTACGGCAGTGATATGTTATTCGGATATGGCTATCGAGTACATGTGTTCTGCGATGCATCGTGCTAAGGTGGAGGAGAAGAAATTCATTCTCTTGCCATACCACCAGAGGTTAGTTCTAATCTTAACTTATGTGTTGTTTATATTTTAATTAAAGAATTGTATAAAGGAAATAAAAGTTAAACATAAAAAAAATGAAATCACACCATCAACCATAGCAAACACTTGTGTCACTATTATATGCTAAAGTACTATAATTCTTCTTCTCCCACAGCAAACATTGGTGTTCGATTATCATTGTGCCGTACCTAAATGTGGGCATAATTGTTGATTCTTGTAAGCCCAAAGGAAGGATCGCGCTTGACAAGTGCAAAGTTATCTTCCCTTTTGTGAATAAGTAAGCAATAATAATTCATTAGGTTTGAATTTCTTTCAATCATATCAAATTATAAAATTGCTAATTACATTCACTCAATTTTGTAAGGGCTTTTGCGAAATATATTAAAGAGGGAGGATTGCATAGCACGGGCACGCGCAAGAAAAATAAGTTGAATTGGAAGTGGATGTTGGTGAGCACACTTTATGAGTTAATAATTTCATATCTTGTTCAAAAAATTATTGTCATTCTAACAAAGACCGCTAAATATAAATTTCAGAGCCCGCAATAGTTGGAGAGTTGGGAATGCACTTATTACACGATGATATTCATGTTTGACTTTGTCGAAAGAATACAATTCCAATTTCCAAAAGCGGTATGTTCTTCATATTAATTGTTCATATATAATAAGCAATTGATATCTACCTTTTCTGAAATACTAACTATTATCAAATTATAATTGTAGAATGTGACAAAGCAACCGCATTACACCGAGGATCAGATCGACGATTTGTGGTGCATGTGGGCAAGGTGGTTTACCATGGAATTTTGTAATCCTCGATATGGATTTGCATAGACTTGTATAAAATATTGTATAATTTAGTATATGAATTTCTTGCTAATTAATCTGTTTCGAATGAATTTATTGCTATATGAATTTTGTATAATTCTGTAGAAAAAAACTGGCTAGCAAAGCTGGAGGCTAGCCCAAAAACAAAATATACAAAAAAAAAAGATTAGTTATTTATACACGGATATTTAACAAATGTCCGTGTATGATAGAAAAAACAAAAAAAAAAGATTAGCTATTTAACACGGATATTTAACAAATGTCCGTGTATGATAGCTAAGAGAGCTACACGGACATTTAATACAAATCTGTGTAGAAAGAGTAATCATACACGTATTATTTCTGAAATGTCCGTGTATGATAGCAAAGCTGGAGGCCAAAAACAAAATATACAAAAAAACATTAGCTATTTATACACGGATATTTACCAAACGTCCGTGTATGATAGCTAAGAGAGCTACACGGACATTTAATACAAAACCGTGTAGAAAGAGTAATCATACACGGATTCCGGAATTCAATGTCCGTGTAGAAAGGTCTTTTGTACACAGGTGTTTAGGTAATATCCGTGTAGCTCGGTAACTTGGAGGGCGACACCGGCAGGTCTTTGTACACGACTGTTTACAAAGTAATCCGTGTAGAAATCGTTATAATCACACACGATTAAATATCCGTGTGTAGTTTCGGACCTATTCATACACCCTTGCTTTAAACACAGCAGGAAATCCGTGTAGCTCCTCCATTAATGTCCGTGTGCAATCTCTTTTTCTGTAGTAGTGAATCTATATTAAAATCTATTTGGAGACCAAATTTTACATTTTTTGGAATTTTTTTACTATTTATTAAGCCACTTTGAAAATTGTTGATCCGGGTGAATAGTAAATACAGTGCAACCAAATTCTGGACCATGTGATCAGCAATTTTCAAAGTGGCTTAATAAATAGTAAAAAATTCCAAAAAATGTAAAATTTGGTCTCCAAGAAGATTTTAATATAGATTGAACATCTAACGGTTTGAATTTGTTGTTTGAACATCAGTATGGCAGATATGCCCCTGGCAGCAGCTGGCCGAAATGCTGCCAGCAGCAAATTAGCCATACTCTAACTATATATATTCAAACAACAAAGGATCGAAATAAATATTTATGAAAACTAAAATCATTGATGAATAACTAGAGATGCATGGGTTGATTTTTTATTAAATTAGATAAAAAAATAATAACAAATAATATATAGTAACTAATAATAACGGAGAATGTATAATAGTAACTAATAAATGGTCCTTAAGCATAAGATTGCATAATCTCCGGATGAAGAAAAATGGCAGTTGAAAGAACTATGTACAGAGGGGTAAAACTGTCCATAAAGTTTAAAAATTAGAAGTTGTTGTGTTAAAATAAAAAAATATTGTGCTAATATCACCACCCACAAATTGGGAGTTGAAGTGGACCTTTCAAGGTGACAGACTATATATACTTTGGTTCTATATATATTTATGATACTGAGTCTAAGTTCAAAACGGATTAGCTAGGATTAGGTGGTCCGAGACAATTTTTGGTTTCATAATTAGGCCTTAATGAGCTCATGTGAACTCTGTCGTTTTCTTCTTAATTGTACCTCTACAATTCTCATCCATAAAATTAATAACCATGACTCTTATCTACATATGAAAACCATGGCGTATTAAAGTTGACATAAATTAGATAAATTGTTTTTGGTAGGATTTATTAATAGTAAATTAATTTGGATATCTTTATAATTGTATATATAAAATTACGTAATTTGCTATGAGTTATATAGTTTATCAAATTACCTTAAATTTGCAACGATTTATATTTCACAGTACCTGAATATCACTGAAACTAGCTCAAATTGCATGAAATTTGAATATTTGATACACATTCAATTAATAAAAATATCCCTTATGTTTTAATGTTGAATTTTTTTGAATTTGATTCGGAAATAATTGTCAGATTATTAAGTTGTTGTTTGGGATCCAAACCAATTATTTGATAAATTGCCATTTGATTTGAAACTCAAATGGCATTATTGGGTTTCATCATGCATGGGCTAGAATTAAATTCCTCCATGCGATCAGTTGAATTAATTAGGAAATATAAAATTAATGACTCTTTTTCCTCCATGTGAAATCATGCACCTCAGACCTGCCTTGTATTATTCCACCATGTGTTTGGTTTCTCACACATCGGATCTTTATTTGTCACTCGGCTATCGTGCAGTATAGCGTACAAATGAGTAGATTTCTCAAAGAAATATTTAAAAATTTGTAAGTCCATGAATTTTTAAATGATCGAATGGTCCGGAGCAGCGCTGCACCCAATCTTTCAATTGCATCTCACAAAATAATGAGATTTCTAGTTTGTATATTATTAAATTTGAAGGGGAAAAAATTGTTCAGTATGGTGTTATTAAGTTCACAAAGTCTCTTGTTTAAACATTGTCGGCAAACTAATTAAGCAACAGAAGGATTCCTAGTCTTCAGCATTGTCTTTCTTTTGATCTGTACCGTTGGATGGGAATCATAAGAATTAAGTGCCAAACTTAAAAGATGTAGGAGACTCCAATAATTGTTGAATGAATAAATTTAATTTAGTGTTTTATTAATTATCAAGATTCGAGAATATTGTTAGAAAAAATATTTTAAGGTCTAGAATTGTGTATTGAAATACGGAGCGGACAGTGGTATAACCATATTCATATTTCGTTTTAATTTTTTGGATACTGATACGGATCGGATATCAACCATATACAAATACGGATATGGATTGGATCGGATATTTATTAAAATAATATTAAAAAATATCAAAGTTCATAATATTTATCTAATTTTAATGGTGAATAACAATATTTTTTTTCATAATATATATTAAAATATATATGACATATATCTACTATTCGGATAAGGATAATTGAAACGTAAAACCATATCAGTATCCATATTCACACGGATATTCGGATATCGGATATCCACATCTAATTTTTCAAATACGGATTGAATATGGATCAGATATATCCATACCGTTTTCACCTCTAGATAAGAGTAGTAATTTATTAAAGAATAGTGATAAGATAGGTTGCATGTGTACGATTTATAATAGGAGGTAGTGTACATATTTGATTGAAATTAATATAAGTGATGATAGATTAGACAAGTATAATATAGAGTCTGGCTACTCATCAGTGTCATTTCAGTTTATATAACATAAACTCCAAAACCTATCAAATCAACTTCAAACGGTGAATCCAAACCGTTCAAACCGATCTACTTCATTAGTTGTACGTTTACATGTAAAATTTATAATTTTTCGAATTTATTTAGTATCAAGTCAAGCGGTCAAATGTGTGAGTTTTCAAGTTAATTTTAATACATTCATTTTTCAACATTTTTTACCGCTTGATTTGATACTAAAATAACTCAAAAATATAAAAAATTTGCATGTAAACGCATCACTCATAAAATAAATTGGTTTGAACGGTTTGAATTAGTCATTTAAAGTCTATTCAATTAATTTTGGAGTTAGTGTCATATGACACCGATGTCATACTAACCGGACTCTATAATATAAGAAGAAGATAAAAAGGATGGTACGAGAGAATATATAAATATGATTATGAGATTTTAATAGTAAAAGTTAGTGTACGTTAAAAAGAAATACAGATTGTGGAGTATTTGGGAGATTTATATATATAAAAGTAAGATATAAGATAAGTAGAAAAAGAGGGTTTGAGAACATTAAGTAATTAGTAATGATATGTGAACTGCAGATTTAGAGAGAGAGAGAGAGAGTTGATGAGTCAGAGTATTAAGATATAAAATGAGTCAAGAGTGAGTTAAATGTACAGGTAAAATAATATAAATTTGAGATTCTTGATTATAAATATTATGATGCATTCAGTTACTAGAAACAAAATTGACCTCATAAGTATTATATAGATCTACTACGAGTTAAATATTGCAACGTGAATTAATGCAAAATATACCAAAAGAGAATGCAATGATTGAACTTTACGAATATAACTATATATAATTTATCATGGAACGTTAAATGAAAAAAAATAATTAATTGAAAAAGTTAAGACGTTGAAATAGGCAAAGTAAGCAGAAGGAAATGAATATAAAGAAATAGATAATAATAGTTAAATATTACATACCTATATAGAAGCTATGTTACTCGGATACTCAAATATGGGCTCCGTACCTGTATCGGATACCGATACGCATCCGATACGGCACCGATACGTATCGGATACGCCAACTGGCATATCGGCTTACGTGGCGTATCCTAAATCTCTTGATACGGTCTCCAATACGGATTGACTCGCTGGGATACGCCTCTGACATGTTTAGATACGTCTGGGATACGAATGGTCCACTGTGCACTGCGCATACAACCCAAACAGCGCATGGTCCACTATGCACCGCGCCAAAACCAAATTACTTTGACGCTGAGGAGAATCGAACCCAGGAACTGTGGCATCGTAACATACCGCATTACCACTGCGCCACTTCGCGTTTGTTGTTAAAAGACAATATCTATAATATAATGTACAATTAGTTATAGTTTTGTATTTTAAAATTTAATTTATATAATACAAATGAATAATATAATTAAAAAATAAAATATATATATATAATAAACGTATCGTATCCTTGATTTTTGACAATTACCATATCGCCGTATCCGTATCGTATCCGATATGATACCCGTACCCGTATCCATGCAAAATAGTATAGAAGTAATGAAAAACAGAGGGGAGCGGACTTCACAGGACAGGGGTGGGGGCCTGGGGGCGGACTGGATTGGCTATTTTGATGAGAGAATTGAGGTGGTTCAGTAATTTAAAGGCGGGTTGCGTAACAGAAGGGAAAAAGAAGCGAACAGGGAGCGGTGCATGGTTTGGAGGGAGGTTAGTTTTGGGCTGAAAGTTAAGAAAATATGAGCTGCAGAGGCTGAGAATTAATTAAGGAAATATGGGCCGTCGAAAATAAATTGATTGAGGATTAACTAAGGAAATATGGACTGCAGAAAATTGATTGGGTTGAGGCCTCTTTTAGTCTGTTCATTTAAATATTATTTAATCAATTGTGGCCTACTAATTCATCTAATTCAAATCTAAGTTAAGTTGTACCTTAAATTTACATTGCGTCGCAATTGTTCTGATAAAACAAATTAAATCGGTTGTGTATAGTCCATTAGAGGAATTTTAAATGGGCCACAAATTTCTTTTTAAATTGGTATGTCTATTTTAGCCATTTCAATATATTCTGGCTCAAAATGACCTAAAAATCGTTTATCACCATACTCATGCATGTTTTCAATGTTTCGCTTCTGTAAATTATTGAATTAAATGTTGGTGCACAAAATTCATTATTTTCAAATTCAAATTTAGCAATAGTTTTATGTTTTATAGAAATAGTTCAAATTATGAATGGAGTTCAAAATTTTCATTTGAATTAATTGCTCTAGGTTCATATTCAACGAAACTTTGAATTTACTAGAAAAAATCCAATGGCTTTCCATATAAAGACATTATAATTAAAGGAAGAAATCCACTAGTATTTAAATTTATAGTATAAACCACATTATCATTAATTGTACAATTGAATGATATGCCGTTATCATTTGACTATTTTATAATACAGACAACAACGATAATATATATACTGCAAGAATATACTCTCACCATGTAATGTAATCATACGAAATATTTTTTATTCGTATAAACCATTCAATTTTCGCATATGTTATTTAATATTTTTGAAAAAAATATTGAATAAAATGTTGGAGCAAAGTGTTCATTACTTCCGAATTCGAATTTAGCAATAGTTTAATATTTTGTTGAATTAGTTCAAATTATGAATGGAGTTCAAAATTTCCATTTGAATTAATTTCTTTAGGTTCAAATTTGACGAAACATTGAATTTACTGGAAAAAAAAAATTTGCTGGCTTTCCACATAAAGGCATTATAATTAATGGAAGGGAACCACTAGTATTTAAATTCATAGTATAAACCACATTACCATTAATTGTACTATTGAATGATATGCGTTATTTTTTTGACCATTTTATAATACAGACAACAACCTTATTGTACTATAAACATATACTCTCACCATGTAATATAATCATACGGAATATTTTTTATTCGTATAGACCATTCAACTTTCACATATATTATTTAATTTTGTTGAACAATTACAAAAAATGTTTTATTTAATTCTATTTTATTAATTGACATTTTACGAAATATTCTTTTTTTTTTTAAATCCTGATAGTGGCTACCAGGGTAATATTTACATCATTCCTATAAAGGAATTATACAACATTCAAAACTTCAAAAATACAGTCCTATGACAACTATCTACAATGCTGTAATCAGAGCTTTGCCTCATGCATAGCTCTCTCTGCAACCACTGTGGGTTCTCTGAGCTTGCCATCAAAGATCATTCTATTACGTTTCTTCCACAACAACCAGCATCCAGCCAGAAATAGAGCTCTCCATTTGTGTCTGGTTAGTTTACCCCTGCACGCCCTCCAGTATTTGATGAAGGTCGATTGAATCGAGTATCATGTTTGAACCAACCTACATCCTACTAATGAAGCAATTCTCCTCCACTAAATTAGAGCATAGTTGCATTGAAATAGGAGGTGCATGGTTGTCTCAAAACGACAGTATTGGCATGTGACGCATCGCAAGTCACACTAGATCTTTTTCCCGTCAGAATGGTACACTAACTCACTAACTCACTAACTCACAATGAAAGCACGTGTTTTAGTTTACTAAATGGTACACTAACTCACTAAACAGTACTAATTATATTATTTTCCCGTCAGAATTAATTCAACAGATCTTTTTTTTTTTTGGTAAATTAATATAATGAGTCAGGGGTGATTTTGCAAATTATCATTGTGGAACCTTGAAAGGCCATAATACTCCACAATTGAATTGTTGAAATTCACTAAAACTGCATGATCCACCAGGAAAATTTACTTCCATTGCACTAATATCCATTTTTTTTTTTCCATAGTGACCAATACTAATTCGCCATGTCAGGAGTATAAACAAGCAAGTAAAAATTAGGTCTTGGCTAATATTTCCTCTTTTTTAAAGGGTCAGTGATTATTGCATAATAAAAAGGAAATGAATGTGCAATGGTCACTTCCATATAGCAACAATTAACATAAACTACTAAAGCTTCTGAAAATTTTGTTCATAGTGTGTGAGCTAAAAAAAGAGAGAAATTTAAGAAAATGGCGGATCATCAAAATAAAGCAGATCAAAGCAACCAGCTGCTTGATAACCAGAAAAATAATTATACACGCAAAAGGAGAATGTCATGGACTCGCGACAAGCACCAGAGGTTTGTGCAAGCTGTGAAAAAAGTTGGAATAGGTACTATGTTATTTGAATTGTGTTCATGATAATTTTCTCTTATTTTTTTTTGCATTTTTCTGAAAACAACATGATTTTTTTTTGTATTTATACTTTTTTTTTTTCCTTAGATGCTGGGCCTAAGACGATACTTAACGCCATGGACATGGCAGGAATTACTGTGGCAAATGTTTCAAGTCATCTTCAGGTAATTTCTCTTTGGTGTTTAAAAAAAAATACTAGTTTTGATTGCAGTACTTTTGTGTATTTTTCAATGATAATTCGTAAAATCTTCAAAAATAAAGTTTCAATCTGAAATCCGACATTATAGGTACAATCTATATTATTTATAATTGATATCTATAACATATAATGAGATTTGGTGCATGTTACACCGTATATCAAGTGATTTAAAATTTGAACAATCTAAAATTAGCGTTCCTTGATACATAATCAAATAATATAATTAAATTGCATGAAATTTTATTACATTTCTATATATTTAGTTTTAAATTTTCAGTTTTATTTGAATTTTTTGAAAATTTATTGTCGATATTAATTCTCAAAATAAATAATTTTCTGATTTAACAATCTTCAATTTTTTTTTTAAATTTATGTTTACATATATGATTACCGGAGACACTATGCTAGCTGTTCGCTCAGGTATAGGCCATGTAAGCTTTAGTTTAATTTTATGTTTGGTCTGGCAATAATATAATTTCATGATTTGTTATAACTGGTGTCACTTTTAATTATAAATATGAAATTCTTAATTGTAAGTGAGAATTCAATTTTCAAAATTTACATTGGAAAAACTTAAAATCTAATAAATTATTATTCTATATTCTAAAATTTTAGGTTATCCCATTGAATTAATACACATCACTCTATTTGAGTCCGCCAATGATATATGTATAGCAATTATATAAATTAGGTAATGGTAGAGTACATTTGAATTTTATGGTACATATAAAATATATATATTTAATCATATTATTCAAATTAAAAATTAAAACTGTAGATGAGTTCTCTATTATCTAGATAGGGAGTGTATCATAAAGCCATTAAAATCTATCATTAAAATTTTAAGTTATTTGATGGAACACTAAAAATCTAAAAGTCTTTCAATTCAACCCAAATTCAATACACGTGCTATTTAAGAATTACAGAATACATCTATAATTTTAATTATTTAATTTTGATATGTGTAATTCAAAAATAGAAGTTATTTACAGATCTCTGGTGAAAATGCAGAAATTCAGACTCCAAGTAGAAGAAGAAATGAAAGAACAAAACATGGCTGCACAAGGAGCTTCTTCAAGTAATGAGTTCACAATGCAAGGAGCCTCTTCAAGCAGCGCCTCTCCGTTACATTCGAACCATACCTTTGGCGGGTATGAGAATGCAAATAACTCGCCAGCATGGACAATGGGGAATTGGCCACCAAAATTCTCGACTCCATATGTTTCGGTGCTTCCGTGCCTCAACCAGTTTGCTTCGGATCAAAACAACCAACTGAAGTTCGTTCGCTCACCTGTTGTGTTAGGAAGAAGCAGCATGAATAACAATTCTAACCGAGAAGCCAACATAGAGGCCTTGCTTAAGAATATTCCAGTTGTTCCCCTTATAGATTTAACTAGAGATAGTCACTATGTGGCGCAACAACAAAATAGTGGCGTAAACCTGATCACCCCTCAAGTCATGAACTCCAATTCAATTCCAAATTACAGCTGGCCTAATTACAACCCGAGCAGTGCAATGTACATGCCAACCTCAGGTGATGGCTTATGGGGCTTAACTCAGAGCAGTGCGGCCGTCAACAAAGGAAAAAATGTTCAAGAAGTGGCGATGCAAAACCCTAGCAACACCGCTGTGTTTGTTAATCCCCTTAATGTACCAAATAATATGAGTATCGGCTCCTCAGAGCAGAATATTATTCATGCAGGTGTAGGTGAAAGCAGTGACAAGAACACTATTATGCCGTCAATTGGAGACCCATTGCTAAGATCTGAAGACGATTCGGCAATGATTGATGAATTAATTTTCGAGGATGAAGTGAACGGATTTTTTAATGATAATCCCCATGTGATTGGAACAGCAGAGAGTGCCCTTTTCAGTAATGAAAATGGCACTGAAGAGACAAGTGATGGTGGCATGAAGAATAAACCTGAGGAGGAAACGGGTTCCTCGAGCAACAGTAATATCAAGCTTGACATCGGTCTCGAGTCACTTTTTATGGAACATGGAATGATGGTGTCTCCCGAATGGAACCATTTCCTGGAACTCGGCATGCCGGATTATACTCAGAAGTTGAACAGTGCACAAAATTCCTCCGCGGAGGAGATGGAGGACGATATCGCAAACTATCTTTGCGATTGATGTGTCGTAGATTTTATTCATTTAGTGGTAGCAATACTTGAGGTTATGTTTAATTTGTGTTTGAGACTGTGTTTAATTTACTGCTTGCATTAATTGTGAGCTCTTTATGTTTGTGTTTGAACTTATCTTTGGAAATTTTATTATTAGTAGGAATTGAGTGAACTAATGAATTCTTCTTGTACTTTCATTAAGCATGGAATATTAGTTTGTCATGCTGTGGCTTCCTTTCTCAATATTATTCTTACTTAAATTTAGATGTCATTGACTTTCCATATTAAGGGGTTGGATTGCATTTATATCAATGGCAAAAATTTAGTCAAGTTTTTACAGTGATGATATATATATAGATATGTATATGTATTCTTCTCTGCAATGTGCTATGGCAGTGTATTCTTGACATGAATGTCCTAATTTATTTATTTATCCTACTCAATAAAACAATTTGTCAAAAAACCATTGACACATTGGAGTAGAAAGGATCAATAAGTGTAAATCTCTATGCATCTTTTCCATGACTTGCATGCCTCTGTGCATCTTCATAAAGAAACAATTTGTTTCTGCTCTAAGTCCTATTATAGTACTGGTAATTAAGCAGGCACAATTACTTCAAAATGCTAGGAAATAAAATATATATATATATATATATATATATATATATATATATATATGCACTGTTGTTTTTATTTGTTGAGTTCTAGCATTAAAAGAAGAATAAAAAAAAGAAATATGTACCAGAGGACATTATCTGCTTGCTAATTAATTATATATTTGTCAGCCTCTCATAATACCGTTTGAATATTTTTCTTAATTTGACTTCAACATTGTAACTTATACTGGTTTTATATTACAAGATTATCTCATTGCAGGATTTAATTAATTTTTCCAATTAGGTGAGATTTGGGCTGTATTTGGGCTAAAAGTATATCCAAAATACTAATTGGCTGTTTTGGTTTTAGGTCTAAGCTTGGGCCATATTATATGATACAAATAATATCCAAGGGTTTTCTCCTAAATGTATGCTCCTTACTTTTGGGCTCAAGAGAAAATAAGAAATAGAGAAATAAGCGTTTCAACGCTAAATTTTTTTTATCAAAAGAAATAGGAAATTAGCTATTATTGATACAAATTGAGAATGATTTTCATTTATGACAAAGTTTACATTAACACTGTATATATAACCATCTCCAGTCAACTGGTCAAAGTCTGTTGTAACAACCTAACTAATTACAGTGAATTTGTTTACAGTGCTTTATTGCTAATGGTCTCCTAATAACATCTTCAACATATATCTCCGAACACCCCCCGCAAGCGCAACGGGCCTGAGCTGGACCGTAAGCTTGGAACGAAGCAGATCAAAACGAGCTGAACTTTGAATTTTTGTCAGAATATCAGCAATCTGATCAGTTGAACAGATAAAACGAACGGCCATTTGCTTAGAATGAATCTTTTCTGGAATAAAATGAAATTCAATTTCGATGTGCTTTGTTCGGTCATGAAAAACTGGGTTCATGGCTAGAAAAGTAGCACCAAGATTATCGCACCATAAAATTGGGGGGCTTGGAGTGGAACAGCAAGTTCACGAAACAACGATTGAATCCAAAGCAATTCTTGAGTAGCCATAGCAAGTGCCCGGTACTCAGCTTCAGTACTAGAGCGAGCAACTGTAGGTGGCTTTTGCTGCTCCAAGCAATGAGATTAGATCCTAGATAAACAAAGTAGCCAGTGGTTCATCGACGATCATCCGGACACCCGGCCCAGTCAGCATTAGCATACGCATGAAGTTCAACAGTGGCGTGTTTCTTTAAGCAAATGCCATGAGTCATAGAGCCCTTTAAGTACCGCAAAATGTGTTTCACTGCTGACCAGTGAAGATGCGTTGGGGAATGCATGAACTGTAAAACCTTACTGACAGCAAATTGCACATGCATCAGGTCTGGTCACAGTAACAAAAGTGCAAGCAGTCCAAAAGTGCAAACCGGTCTCCAGGAGAATAATTCTTCTTATGAAAATGCTAAAATTGAATGATAACTTCAATTTCCAAATAACATGATTTAATAGCTTCAGTTGAATAATTTCCATCACTCAATTATTCATTTTTTTTAAGCTCAGAAAGAGGTTAAGACATTGAGCTTTAATTTTTTTTTTTATAAAATGACGACATTTTTTCATCCGAATTTCGAACTTATGACTTCCCGCACATGCAACGGATATTAACTTAATCACTATAAAAAAAATTAGTTCTTATTATTCAAAATTTCTCAAGATTCCGAAGTTTAATAAGTATATATGTTATATTGAAAAATGAAAATATCCAAAATCAAGATTTTAAAGTCTCTCCAAGTTCCTATTTTACCTTTGATATTTAGAGCCTTTTATAGTTTCATAAAACTTTGATTTTTCGGAAGAGTTCAGTTAATTGTAATACCAAATAAATACTTATTATTTTTAAAATTCGGAAATATGATTTCATAGTTTCGACATTCAAAAATAATGGAAATATTATTTTGAGGAATGGACCGCAAAAAGAAAAATTATATTGTGAAATAACGATAATTTTGATTTGGATTCTTGAAATACGAAATAATGAAAATGTCGTTTTCAATTTTTAAATTAATATCGTTATTGCCATACTGATTAAAAAAGTTTAAATTGGCACAATTTATTGTCACTTTACAGATATACTTAACTTGGAAAATCGCCTTGAAATTTTTGTGTAAATCAAACATGACAATTTGAGATTATATCCTGCAAAGAACATTTCCTAAAGTATTTTGGAGATTATATTTGAATGATTTTCTCTCCAATTATACGGATTTTATTGAAAAATATCAAGAAGATCAACGAGTAAATTTCGTCGAAGTTACTAAAATTTGTCTTTTGTTATGAATTGATCATTCAACTTTAATTTGTTACTTAATAGTAGTCCAATTTTTTATTTATTTTGAATAAGTCAATCTATCACTATTTTTGTCTAAAAAACTAACAAAGTACAAATAAGAAAAGTGACAAGTTATGTGTGAATAAGTCACTCTGTCACTATTTTTATCATGAGCATTTTAGATGAAAATAATAATAAAGTGACTTGATTGAGATAAATAGAAAATTCAATAGCTACTAATTGAGTGATCAATTTGTTGCAAAGATTAAAATTTAGTGACATCTGGCTCTGGCGAAATTTTTACTCAAAATTAAATAATTTTAAAATTGTTCAATGTAAATATAAATAGTCTAGATCTGGTTAAACCTTTAACCACGTGCGTTAATATATTATCAGTGATCGCATATATTTAGAACATAAATGTGAAACTATAAAATATTTGTAAGTGAAAATATTGTTCATCTCATTTAGAAAGATTGTAAATAGAAAATAAGTTCTATCACTCAATCACCATGTAAATATAAATAGTTTAGATCTGTTCTTCAACTGCACACGTCAATATATTATTACTAATTGCATATATTTAGAAAATAAACATAGAACTATAAAAATAATTGAAAAGAAAATTTTACTCACCTCGTTTAGAAAAATCGAAAATAGAAAAAAGAAAAAAAATCTATCGCGCTATCACGATGTAAATATAAACAGTCAAGATCTGTCTTTTAACTGTATGCGTCAATATATTATTATTGATCATATATATTTAGAAAATAAACGTAAAATTATAAAATCCGTGAAAATAAAAAATATTAATCTAATTTAGGAAAATTAGAATTAAAATAAATTGTATCACACATTCACACTATCACTATCATTGCTCACTTTGCCGTACTTCCCGGTAAAGGAATTGCTTACTATACTCAAGAAAAACTTCTACTTACTCCCCGATCATGAAAGATTCATACGCCGTAGGGAGTAACGAGACCGATGCTTGTCAAGTCCAAATTCTCTGAGGTAACAGAATATTTATTTTTAAAATCAAACCGTCCAATCAGAATTCGGGCCAATCCAGATTCCACATGACCTTTTAATATTCGTGCAGATTCTGATCGGACGGTACGGATCTAAACAGATATATGCTGTTACCTTAGGTAGTGTGAATTTGTGCATGTCAATTACATGGTCCATCTCCGCAGCACCAATCAAAAGTTCATCTTTTTACTTACGCGCCGCGACGTAGCGCGCCAAGGAGAGAGAGAAAGCGAACATTTAAGGGTGCTACAGCCCCTATTAGCTGTACTCCTTTTTTTTTCCCCTTTTCCAAATAATTTTCGCAAAAATACCTAAGGCGGTGATATTATCTTCTTCTTCTGAATCGAAATTGCGAAATTTTCGCACACTTCTGCTCACAATTTGTGATTGTGTGATTTTATGATCATAGATTCGAGCTCTTTTCCGCTATAGTATGGTATAAAAGGAAAAGTTTTTGGGGATGGTGGTGCGAAGGTGCGGAGAGTTGAGCTGCATTAGGGTTTTATTATGGGGAGAAATGGGATAAGCGACTGATGAGGGGTTATTGTGTGGTTGATTCTTGCCACTGCTGATTTCTTGAGGCGAGAATCAATCAACCTATCTAGAAGAAAAAAAAAATTTGTCAAGGAAAAAATAAATTTAGATTATTATTATATGGTTCAAGATGGGAATATTTTGAATGTATTGCATGAATGCTGTATGGCTGATTCCATAAGAAGCGGTCCCTTTGGGAGGGATATTGATCAGGTAAAAAGGTTACTTCATCTGGTTTAAATTTCTAGAATTTCACCTTTACTGATATTTAACTATATGTTGTATTTTTGGAATTATGCATTATTTCACCAGGGATACTTTTTTACCAGACAGCCTAAATTATACTAATGCTGGTAGACTGGGTTGTTGTTACATTTGTCTTAAAATTTAACAAAATTGCAATTCATTTCACACCACGTCAAACAAATACTTGCCGAAAAGAAAAGAGTTAAAGATAAATTTGCACTTTATCATTATAATTGCTACTTGCTACTTGTTGTACATACTTCCATTTTTTTAATAAAATGTCGAGTTGCATATATTATCAGGCCATAACATTGCTTAAAAAAGGGGCCTACCTGTTGAAGTATGGACGTAGAGGAAAGCCCAAATTCTGTCCCTTCAAGCTTTCCAATGTATGCTCTCCTATATTTCATTATTAGCAAAGTTTTTGTACTGAACCAGCGAGTAATAAAAGAAATAATTACTGCAGATTATTTTTGCTCACAGTGCTTTTTGTTGTATCTTTTTTTTCGAAGGATGAAAATGCTCTTATTTGGTACTCAGGAAGCCAAGAGAAACAGCTTAATCTCAACCAGGTTTCTCAGATTATTCCTGGACAGCGTACAGTGAGTTCATATGGCCTTTGTTATAATTATAATTTCACCAAGCTTTTATATATTATTTAATGACCTCATCTTGTTCAAAATTTCTCCTTTCAGGCTATATTTCACCGATATCCAAGGCCTGATAAAGAGTATCAGTCATTCTCTCTCATATATGGAGAAAGATCCTTAGATCTGGTGTGTCCGTTTTTTTCATTTAAGTCTTTTGCTTGTAATTATTTTTCTTTTCAGTTCTTCTGGTACTAATTAGAAAACACATGGACAGATATGCAAAGATAAGGATGAAGCTGAAGCATGGTTTGTTGGATTGAAGGCACTAATTGCACAAAAAAACCATAAAAAATTGCAGAAAGATTTCAAAGGCGACAGGAGTTCTTGTGATAGTCTAAGCACTCAAACTACCAAAGATTCAGTATTGACACAGCCTTTCTCTGACAGTGACCGTCTGCACAAGGTCTGAATTTAGGATCCAAACGATGAGATTTTATTTTGCAAACAACAATTGCATCTTATTGGTATTTGCCAAAGACAACATGAGAACCAAAATCTAACATGAGAACTAAAATCTAACATGAGCACCAATACTTTGTTTGAAAATATTTAATGTAAACACTCTTTACCTTTCGACTACCTTTTTTTTTTTTTTTTTCAGGCTTCCAAAGATGCCCCTCAAAATTATCAAAACCAACATACATGTCATGGCCTCAAGTCAATGAAGGGTTTAAACTTGCTCTCTGACGTGTTACTCTACACAGCTCCATTGAAACATCTGGACAGCAACGAGCTGAATACATCTGTCTCATTCTCCCCTGCAACCGGTGAGGCAATTGGTCGGGTCTCCTCGTATGAGAACCTGCGTGTCAGTATGTCGAGTCAAGTCAGCTCTTCTAGTTATGGCTCGGGTCAGGAAGATTTTGATGCCATGGGAGATGTGCTCATCTGGGGTAATGCACCGGGCGCGCACAGCAGCAACATTGATTCAAGCTTGCCACGACCACTTGAGTCGACATGTGTTTTTGACATTCACTCAGTGGCTTGTGGGGCCCGACATGCAGTTCTTGTAAACAAGCAAGGTGAGGTGTACAGTTGGGGGGAGGAACATGGGGGCCGCCTTGGGCATGGCGTAGATGCTGACTCATCTCATCCAAAGCTTATAACTGCTACAAGTGGCTTGAGTATTGAGCATGTGGCATGCGGGGAGTTTCACACATGTGCAGTGACCTTATCTGGTGATCTCTATACATGGGGAGATGGGGCCCACAGTCCAGGATTGCTTGGCCATGTGAATGATACCAGCCATTGGATACCTAAACAGCTATGTGGTCCTGTTAGTGGCCTGCATGTGTCGTCAGTGTCATGTGGGCCCTGGCATACAGCTGTTGTAACTTCATCGGGCTACTTATACACTTTTGGTGACGGTGCTTTCGGAGCACTGGGGCATGGTGACAGAGAGAGTGTGAGAGTGCCTAGATTGGTTGAGACTTTGAAAGAAATGCGTACCGTGCAGGTTGCCTGTGGTGTGTGGCACACAGCGGCCATTGTAGAAGTTCCTGACATGCGTGTTGATCCGAATTTTCCATCTGGTAAGTTATTTACATGGGGAGATGGTGATAAAGGCCGGTTAGGGCATGGGGACACCGAGCCCAAGCTTTTACCGGGCTGTGTCATGTCACTCTCTGAGCCAGCATTCTGTCGAGTAGCTTGTGGGCATGACATGACCATTGCTTTGTGCACCTCTGGTCGGGTCTACACCATGGGCAGTACTGCATATGGGCAGCTAGGAGATCCCAACTCTACCGTCAAGTTACCGACATGTGTGGGAGGAAGTATCAAAAATCGTTTTGTGGAGGAGATATCATGTGGGGCCTACCATGTGGCAGTTCTGACAGCCAAAACCGAGGTGTACACATGGGGCAAGGGTGCGAACGGCCGTCTGGGGCATGGAGACACAAAAGACAGAAATACCCCTACCCTTGTCGAGGCATTGAAGGACAAACAAGTGAAAATGGTAGTGTGCGGGTCAGATTTCACTGTTGCTATCTGTCTCCACAAGTGGATCTCTAGTGCTGACCAGTCGGTCTGTTCGGGTTGTAAGTCACCCTTTAATTTCCGAAGGAAGCGTCACAACTGTTACAATTGTGGTTTGGTCTTTTGTAAAATCTGTAGTAGCAGAAAAGCAATGCGGGCTTCCCTGGCACCGAGTTTATATAAGCCATACCGTGTTTGCGAAGATTGCTACAGCAAGCTAAAGAAGGAGTCCGGTAACGGTTCTAGACCGCGAACTCCCAAGGACCAAAGCGGATCTTTGCTTATTGAAGAATCCATAGATGGAAACGGTAACACTAGGGTTTACGGCAATCTCTCTCGGCTTTCTTCCGCTGAGTCACGACCTTCGGTTAGCAAAAACATGATCCGTTTACCGCCTTCTTTGTCAATAATAGGACATGGAAACCAGAGTACTACCGACTCTTCTAATACTATTAGTACATGCAAGTCTTCTAAGAGAATGTTTTCGTTATCTGTACCGGCCTCACGTGCGGCATCTCGGTCAGCATCCCCTCTGTCACGTATGGCAAGCACACCCACTGCAGCAATGGCAGCCACTACAGCTTGTTTTCCATCGCCTGACATGGGTTTCTTGGGGCCCCACCTAGCAGATGATGGTCTGGCACATGAGGTCTCTAAGCTGAAGTCGCAGGTAAACCTTAGATTTATCTTCATATAGCTCGAAAGATTCATGTAAAGAGGATTAAAAGAATTTTTTTTCTCGTTTTTCTCCGTATCTCTTTTTGAAATTTGAATTGATGCAGGTGGAGGAATTAACAAGAAAATCAGATATTTTGAAGGATCAATTGAAAGAAACTTCTAAAATGTTGAGAGAAACATCGGCCCGTGCCGAAGAAGAAAGGGCCAAGAACATGGCTGCAACTGAAGTTATTCTCTCTCTCACCAACCAGGTAGAGAGGTGAAAAATAAATTATCTTTATTAAACTAAACTAGCATAGAAAATATTACAAGCGTTATTTTTTTTTTCTCGTAGTTGAAAGAGATCAAAGAAGCAGAGAATGAGACAGACCAAAATGTAATGCCAGCCTGTAACGAGGGAACTCCACATGCATCGACATCAGAAGAGAATTATGATCACCATCGCTCAAATAATTTGCATACGACTGGAGGTGCCGGTACTAGTGATCACTCGGATCATCAGCAACTGTCATTCAACTGTCACGATGTTATAACACAGGAGGAAGTAGTTGAGCAAGTTGAACCAGGTGTTTACATAACCATAACCTTCTCCCGAATTGGCGATAAGAATCTCAGGCGGATTCGTTTTAGGTACATGAAGATTTTTAAAAATGTCTATAAATAATCTAGTAACTGTAGAGGATCTTATATCCCTTTTTCATTCTGCAGTCTCACCAACTTATTCATATTAAAACTGAAGCCCGCTCAACTAGTTACACTATAACATTTATAGATGTAATTAGCTGAGTGAGGCTGCGGTACTATGCATAGTGCATATTGGTTCATACTATGGATCAATATCTCCATTTTCATCCAAACAATCGATCCGAACCATTCAACATGATCTCCATATGAAAATGTACTTGTAGAACAATTTTACTTTTTTTAGAATTTTTTTACTATTTTTTTATATAGTTAGAAAATTACTTGATCTAAAGATTCTAGACCATTCAAAAGCAGCTATTTTCTCCCTATCTCGAAAAATAGTAAAACGATTCTAATGTAAAATTTAGTCTACAGGTACATTTTCATATGGAAATCATGTTAAACGGTTCAGATCGACTATTTGAACTTCGAAGACAAAAATATTGATCCGTAGTATGGATCAATCCGCGCTATGCATAATACCGTAGCCTCACTCGTAATTAACTCTGAACAGATGAAAACATAGCCCTACTAGAAATAAAGCACATCTTTTTTTTTTTTTAATTCAAGCAGTGAACATATTTTAATTAAGGTCAAAATAGTCAGTTCATCGCATTAGTATCTCTAGTACTACTGGTACAGATTTTATTTGGAATTAGTTAATATTTTAGTTACTTAGGACTCCCATGCCAATAATTGTTGAGAAGCTTCTTTCCGCAAAAGAGATTCTCTCAAAGCTTAAACTATCCAACTAACTATGCAGTAAGAAAAAATTTACCGAGCAACAAGCCGAAGCATGGTGGAATGAGAACCAGCCAAGGCTAAAGGATAAATATGGTATCGTATCTGAGGCAGCTGTTCGAGTTCACGATCCGGTAGCATCAAAGAAGATTCATTGATCAAAAGGGGTAGAACCGATCTACTTATTGACATCAGTAACTGCAGTTTTACTCTTTCTGCTGATTAATCTGAAGTCTTATGATTTTCAGACACTGACATACTTGAACCAGATTTCAATTTTACATTATTGCCCTCAGTAAGTTCATGCGAAGTAGCAGGAAGAGCAGCAGGAGTATGAGAATTTATACTGAAAAGATTAAACTTTAACTGGTTTTGAATTCTTTGGATCTGATCGACTGTAAAAGGTTATGTTCTTACTACCTCTTAGATAGCAAATTTCACCTTGTAAAGAATCAAATATACAATTTTTATACTAAACTTGCAAATGTTTGTAACAGAAATTGTGCAGTACTATACTAGGATAGGATAATGCTAGTTTGTTCTTCTACTTCTTTACCAAATTTCTCTTAACTTGAGCTACAGTAAAAAATGTAACTACCAAATAAAATAAATGTGCAAGTTAGTTCCCAGTACTACTTCACCAAATATCTTCACAGTATAGAACGCAATTTTGACTTCTTTCAGTTTATATACATAAAATAAAAACCTGACTTCTAACTTAATCTAGGCAGCAAAACATCATAACATCCTTAGTAATTGGACATGGTAATAACATACAGCTTAAAGAAAAATATACTATTGAGATTTGTAAACAGCATTCATTTAAAAAGAGGCTCAAGCATACTTACACCTCTTCCGATACCTTGATCAATCATATAAACACTTCATTATGGTCTTAAACTATGAAAACAGAGACCTTGTTCAACCATATAAACACTTCATTATGGTCTCAAACTCTGCAAATAGAGACGGTGATATGCTTTGATCATATTTATTCTTTATGATCGGAAGACACGTCGACATAGTTGCTGATGTCAAAATTAGTAATCGCACTTCTCCCGCATAATTTTACAGCAGCTTCTTCCTCTGATTCTAATTAAACAGAAACAACTTACAATTATTATATCCTGTAAAACAGGGAGTTGCAATTTTGGAAAAAAAAAATATTCAGATAAAATCATTTAAGGTACAAAGAACAAAAATAATTAAATAAAGATTAGAAGTCAAAATCGCACCAAAATTTGGGAATTAGTTCTCTGGATGAAGTACAATACAACAAGCAAGTTCTTTTATTTAGTCAATTTTAAAACAAGAAGTGAACTTACTAAATGTTCCAAGGTAGATGTCTCTAGACCCACAAATTAAGCCAATACGAGCCTGCCACCTCCCATCCTTTTGCCTTCTGTAGTTATTAAAAATATAAAAAACCTTTTTAAACAGCAAAAAAAAATATCTTCAAAGAAATTCAGATAGAAGAAAGATTACTTTGTGACCCCTCTATACACAGAAGTTCCTCTTGAGAAACAACTACTCCGCCTAAAAAGATAACAACAGAAAACGCAAGGAATTATAACAAAACACTGATCAAATTTTATATTTTTTGGAAAAAAATTACTTTTTTTTAAGATAAGTACAAATTATTGTTTTTCGATGGTCTAGAATCTTCTAAAAACAGTGATTTTGTACCTATCTAAAAAAATAGTAAATAATTTCCAAAAATATAAAATTTGGTCTCCAATCACATTTTAATATAAAGATCATGTTGAGTTGTTCGGATCGACTGTTTGGTCTTTAGAAACGGGGATAAGGATGTGAGGCACGAGTGAGGCATTTGAACCCTACTCTTGTCAAATATACCTTCTTATATATGTTACACATGCATCTCTTGACATATTTTTAACATCCTCCAATTGTTTTCCATATTCGAAATGTGCACCATATTTTAGATCAAAATCATCAAAGCAATTCACAGGTACCTACAAGACATGAGGCCATTACCGGGAAATTCAATTTTGTAGCAGCTACATCATAAGCCCTCGCTGCTTTCTCCTCAGTATCATAACTTCCTAGGAGGAGAAACAAATGCCAAGGAAAATAAATAAATATTATCGATTGAATTAAGCTCGTAATAAGTGTTACTAGGATTTGAGAGAGAATTTAAAGAACAGGAGTACTTACCTAAATATACTGACGAAGCAGACCAGTAGAAAGAACCATCAAAAATATAAAGTTGTCAGTAAGATTGACAGAAAAGAAAATATAATAACATAATTAACAGAGTGCTGCAGATGGGAAGAATTTATGTTTGGAAAAGAAAATTCACTAAATTCAAAAATTCAAAAAAATGATAGAACTTGAAATCCCATATTATTCTGGAGTGGCTCTGTATTTCTCAGTTAATTGTGGGTCCAATTGTACTCAGTTGCTGATGGGTCCGGATTTTTCAGAAAGGATTCGGAGTTAAATAGTACCAGGCATTATCCTTTCAATTTAAGAAATGAAATTAAAGTATAAAATTGTTCTATGTTCCTACATTGTAATAATCTAAATAAAGAATTTAAGTTTCTCTCTTTAATATAAAAGTTGAACTGACATTACTTCTCTTGTTAATCCAAGAATGACTATCTTACGAAACTCACAATTATAAACAACGAAATATGTGTAAATCTATACCGAGAATAAAGGGGACAGTTGAATATTGGCAGTTACCACGGCAAAATAGAGGTAAAATACACGAGAAAAGATATTGACAGAGCTATTTTGACTTCACACAACACACAATCGACAGAGAAAGAATGAAAAATTATATGACTGATCACTGATTCAATGTGTGAAGCCAAAATAGCTCTGTCAATTTCTTTACCCAAAATACACCTTGGAGACTAAAATCAAAGTCTGATTTGTAAATTCTGTTCAGTCAATCAGTAGTTAATTTTATTAACTACTGCAACTGCCTCTTTACCCTCCTAACTACTGCAGCAACATATCAAGTTGTAATCTAAGTGTTTTTCGAGATGATATTTGTTTAAAGCTGTTCTATAATTAGACGGCCTGGGTTTTATTTCACTAAACTTGTTCTCCAAATTCCTGTCCATTAGCAACTGGATACAAAATGTTTAGGTTCCCAAAGAAGCAGTAACCATAAAATGTTATTTTTTGCTCAAAAAAGCAACTCAAGATGCTTACCAATAGTGTTGCATAATATATCAAACAGCTAGTTGTAGTCTTACATTTTATTACATATAGAACATTCTATAATTACTATTTCTATACTTCAACTTAGTTACTAATTTATTTTTAATTATTGAATTAATTTATTATACATATCTCTTACACATTTCTATTATTTTCCAAACAGTCATGTTAAATTAATAATGAGATTTTCACTTGGCAAAAAGCCAAAAAAATTTCATAATCATAAATGCAATTCTCAATTTTTCAGGCCACCAGATTTCTATTTCTTTCATTTTTATTTTTCAGGGGGGCAAAACAGAACATTGCCAATTATTTACTGTTGGGGGATCATAAAAGGCCAAACACTTACGCCTTATCTAGAGATCAAACAATTACATCTCATCTAGGGGTCAAACACTTACACCCCGGGGAAGAAGAAACAATCCCCACCTTAAACCTAAGGACCGTCCTATGCCAAAGATACCCGAAAATATAATCTTAAGTGCGGAATTATACCTGATTCCATGCCGTTTGCCATGGAATATCCAAAATCTTGAGCAAGCCGTCTCCGTGAGCGCGAGACAAGTCTTTAACGGCAAGAAGTCCTTCTCGCCTTTGTGGTTGGGTTGTGGATTAGATCTTCCAAAGCAACAAGATACGCCCTTGAGAAATCCTCTCCAATTTCCTTATGGATCTCTCCTCTCAATTCTTTAATGGAGGAAGAAGGGAGAAGACACTCAAATTCTGTCTAAGAATAACCTCTTTCCAGAAATATGAGTTGAGTTGGTTATCTTGTGCCTTGGGGACCCATCCTTATATAGTTTTACACATCTGGCGCCGCGAGTGCGGGTGCACTGGGTCGCACTGGGACTCAGTGCGTCCGCACTAGGTTGAGACGCGTCCAAATAACTGCTTTTCTTTCAGCCCCGAATTTTGGTTAAGTCCTGAGTGCGTCCGCACTGGGTCTCAGTGCGTCCGCATTAGCCTCGGACTTTCTCTCCAGCTTTTACACTGGGCTTTAGAAAATTGGCTAAGTCCTCAGTGCGTCCGCACTGGGCTTAGACTATTTCCATTTTCTTCACTGCAGTTCCCAAATTTGGCTAAGTCCTGAGTGCGTCCGCACTGGGGCTCAGTGCGTCCGCACTGCGCTCGGACTTTTTCCAGTTTCTGCACTGTAAGTCCCAAAAATTGGCTAAGTACTGAGTGCGTCCGCACTGGGCCTCAGTGCGTCCGCACTCAGGTTTCTGAAAGCAGTTTTCTGTATTTGCAAATCTCAGAATCAGTCCATCAATGATTTGATCTTTGCCCAAAATTGTTCTACACATTTATGGACCACATCCTATTGAATACATAGATTGTCTAATGTCTTAATTCCATATTAGATCACTTTAATCGTGACAATCATATTGACAGTATACAATTCATAATTATATTACATATATGCTCAACGTTGGATATATGATCCAACAATCTCCCACTTGAGCAATATGTCATAACCTTTTAATTATGTATTGTTAACCTTATGTGCGCACATTCTTTTCTGTCATCTTTATGTATTCCCAAACCAATTCCGTCCATCAATTACATTAGCAAAGGACTAAAGCGGCTTTCGTCACATTTATATTAGTCATGACTAGACCATCAATAATCTCAGTACTAACATAACCAAATGACATGAATCATGATGTGGATGTGTAGCATAGAAATTACACGCAATTGTGATCTTACTGTGTCAATTTCTAACTGAGTCTCCTTCTTAAAACTTGAAACTAAATTTCATAAACTTGTTGTAAAATGCAAAATTCTTTTAAACAATTCGCAAATCACATACTCAATTGTAAGGTCAAAATAAGAAATTAGAGATAGAATGCATACAACAATCCTTTTGCAAAACCATGCATATAACATAAATAACTTGTTTTCAGTTACAAGTTTCATATCCAAAAATTACAATAAGTAAATAGAACATTAAAATAAACAACCAACAGACTCCCACTAAAACTGAATTTCCCTAACAGAAATTACACCCATATGAGCAACATGCTCTTCAAACTTATTGGGTGGTAATCCTTTAGTAAGTGGATCCGCTAACATGGAGTCTGTCCCTATATGTTCTATGGATAACTGACCATTCTGCACTCTCTCTTTTACAACCAAAAACTTGATGTCAATGTACTTGGACTTTGACGAACTTCGGTTGTTATTTGCGTAAAGTACGGCTGAATTATTATCACAATACAATTTTAGTGGCCTCTCAATAGACTCCACTATACGCAGCCTAGTGACAAAATTTCTTAGCCATACACCATGATTCGATGCCTCATGACATGCAACAAATTCTGCGGCCATTGTGGAAGATGCTATAAGTGACTGTTTAGCACTCTTCCATGAAATAGCCCCTCCAGCTAACATGAAAATGTAGCCGGATGTAGATTTCATGCTATCTTGACATCCTCCAAAATCAGAGTCGGTATACCCAATGACCTCTAGCTTGTCCGATCTCCGATACGTGAGCATGTGATCTTTTGTTCGCTTCAGGTACCTCAAGACCCGTTTGGCTGCTTTCCAATGATCTAGACCTGGGTTTGATAAGTATCGGCCCAACATGCCAGTGATGAACGCAATATCCGGACGCGTACACACTTGCGCATACATGATGCTCCCAACAACTGAGGCATATGGATACTTTTGCATTACTTCCTTTTCTAATAGATTCTTTGGGCATTGGCTAAGACTGAATTTGTCTCCTTTTGCCACAGGGGTATTTCCTGGTTTACTATCTTGCATGCCATACCTTTTCAGGACCTTTTCGATATAATTCCTTTGGGATAATCCTAACATACCTTGGGTTCTATTCCTCAGTATTTCAATCCCTAGGACAAATGACGCATTACCAAGATCTTTCATCTCAAAATTCTTCATCAGAAATTTCTTAGTCTCATGCAACATATTTATATCATTGCTGGCAAGCAATATGTCATCTACATATAAAACCAGAAACACAAACTTACTCCCACAGAACTTGAGGTATATACACTCATCCACAAGATTTGACTCAAAACCAAATGAGATAATCACATTGTGGAATTTGTAGTACCACTGACGAGACGCTTGTTTTAGCCCATAGATGGATTTCTTAAGTTTGCACACCATAGACTTTGCGTCTCCTGACACATAGTTTTCTGGTTGCACCATATAGATTGTTTCCTCAATGTCACCATTGAGAAACGCAGTCTTAACATCCATCTGATGAAGCTCTAAATCGAAATGCGCAACTAATGCCAATATAATCCTTAAAGAGTCTTTCAATGAAACTGGAGAGAAAGTCTCTTTATAATCGATGCCTTCCTTTTGTGTAAAACCCTTAGCGACAAGACGAGCCTTATATTTCTCCACATTACCTTTCGAATCCCTCTTGGTCTTAAATATCCATTTTGAACCAATGGGTCTCGCTCCTTTAGGTAATGGGACAATTTCCCAAACGTCATTGTCAGCCATAGATTTTATTTCTTCATTCATGGCATCGATCCACTTGCTAGAATTAGAGTCTTGCATGGCTTGTTGAAAATTTATGGGGTCATTTTCTAACATGCCAACATCAAACTCATGTTCTTGAAGGTAAACTACATAATCCGAAGATATTGCAGACCTTTTCTCTCTAGTGGATCTTCTTATTGGCACTTCTGAATTTTCTTGAGGGTTTCCAGCATTGTTGTCAACAACAATCTGGCCAACAACAGCATTCTCCAGAATTTCTGGAATTTCACTTTGTACTGTTTGATCTTGTTGAGTTTGGTCTTCAATAATGGTTTGAGTTTCGACAATTGTATTTTGAGTTAAAATGGGTTCAATATCCACAAAACTCTCAACACCTTGTGGGAATATTTGCATACTCCTCTTCGAATTCATCCATTATTGTATCTCCCCCCGCAAACTCAACATCCTCAAAAAATTTTGCATTTCCCGTCTCAAAAACTGAATGTTCTGTAGGATTATAAACTTATAACCCCTTGATCGCTCGGGATACCCAATAAAATAACAACTAACAGTTCTTTCATCCAGTTTCTTTATATGCGGCCTATAAGGCTTTGCTTCAGCTGGACAACCCCACACACGCAAATGTTTTAAATTGGGCTTTCGCCCATTCCAAATTTCGTATGGGGTTTTGTTAGTTGCTTTAGTGGGCACTCTATTTAGGATATGTGCTGCTGTCTTTAAGGCTTCACCCCATAGATTAGTTGGTAAAGAAGTGCGACTCATCATACTTCTTACCATGTCCTTAAGCGTTCGATTGCGCCTCTCAGAAACACCATTCATTGCCGGCGAACCGGGCAATGTATACTGAGGCACAATGCCGCATTCATCTATGAAATGTGCAAAAGGCCCTTTACATTGTTCACCTGATCCATCATATCTGCCGTAATATTCACCACCACGGTCAGATCGAATGGCCTTAATGCGTTTGTTAAGTTGTAACTCAACTTCCGCTTTGAAATTTTTGAACATGTCAAGGGCTTGAGCCTTTTCCTTAATCAAATAGATGTAGCCATATCTTGAATAGTCATCTATGAAACTAATAAAATACCGTTGACCATTTCTTGTGGCCGTTGGAAACGGACCACAGATATCGGTATGAATTAATTCCAAGACTTCCGAACACCTTTTGGCTTCATATTTTCTTAAATTGGTTTGTTTCCCTTTTATGCAATTTATACAATCATTAAGATCTGAAAAATTTAAGGGTTCAAGAATTTCATTAGACACAAGTCGTTCGATTCTTCGTTGAGAAATGTGACCTAATCGCTTGTGCCATAATGAAGCTGATTTTTCATTTGTTAATTTTCTTTTCTTACTATTTGTATCCACATGCAAAGCTTCAATATAAGAACTATTGACATCCAAAGAATATAGATTATCATAAACAGAAAGAAAACCAGAACCAACTTGTTTTGAATCATGAAACAAACTGAAATTTCCATTTCCAAAAGCACAAGTAAATCCATACTTATCTAATGCAGAAATTGAAATTAAGTTACGTCTAAAAGACGGTACAATAAAAGTCTCATACAAATTCAAATAAAATCCTGATTTTAACAATAATCTATAAGTCCCAATAGCTTCCACCTCAACTTTATTGCCATCGCCCACAAAGATGAATCTCTCATCATCACTTGGCTTCCGGCAATTTAGGCAGCCCTGCAAAGATATACTTATGTGAGTAGTTGCACCTGAATCTATCCACCAAGTATATCTAGATACAGAAGATAAATTAACTTCCGTACAAACCATAACAAGAGATGTACCTTTCTTAACACGCCAAGCATGATAATTCTGGCAATGCATCTTCTTGTGTCCAATTGCACCACAGAAGTAACAGGCACTTTCCGATGCGGCAACTGATTTGCCCTTATCCTGTTTCTTGTTGGTGTTCACTGCAGCATCCTTATTATTCTTATTCTGATTTGATTTCTTACGCTTAGCCGATGGCTTAAATTTGGAAGTTGTAGCAAAATGGGCACTTTCTGTCTTCTGTTGTTTCAATCTTTCCTCTTCTTCAACACAATGGGAGATGAGTTCATTGAGTGGCCATTTGTCCTTTTGACAATTATAGCTCACCCTAAACTGTCCAAAGTGTGCAGGAAGGGATATCAATGCTAGGTGCACCAAGAGATCATCAGAAATCTCCAACTTAAGTGCCCTTAGTTGTGAAACAACATTAGACATCTCCATGATGTATTCCCTAATACTTCCCTTATCTTTATATTTCATTGAGACAAGTTTGGTCAAGAGTGTACCAATTTCAGACTTTTCATTCTTGACAAACCTTGTCTCAACTTCGGCTAAAAATTCCTTAGCATTAGTAATCTTATCAGAAATCGAGCCTCTAAATGCCTCTGGAATGGACCTTTTCATAATCATTAGACTCACTCTATTAGATCTGTCCCACTTTTCCTCAACTCTCTTTTCTTCAGGAGTTGAGGTAGCAGTAATTTTGGGACAGTCAGTTCTGAGTGCCAAGTCTAAATCCATGACACCGAGAGTTATCATAACACTCTCCTGCCAATACTTGAAATTGGTACCATTTAACATCGGAATGTCTTTTAGGCCAGTAGTAATGCTAGCTGAAAAAATTCGAACAAAAGACACACAAAACAAAACACGATTTAGCAAAAAATCTGAATTTATAAATTATATTCAAATAAAGGCTAAACAATTCCATTATTACCAAAGTATCGGTTTCCATTAATTGATTACCGGAGGGCAACAATTAATTTCTTATGATACTTTGTCGCAATAATAAAGTATTGATGATTCATTAACATATCGACAACATGCCTTCCGGAGGGCCGACATTATGACATATGTATAAAGCATAATAATCATCTTCACACTTTAATATCACTCAATTGTACATAAAACTTTAACAACCATAATCTTCCGGAGGGCCGATATATGATTGCTTCAATTAAATGTACACTTAATTTCCTTTTATATAATGAATCTAAATTAACTTTGTCAAAAGAGGCACCGGAGGGTACAATAATGACTCAATTAATTTAATTCAAGATATATATAACTTTAATGCCTTTAAAAGAATCATAATCTATACTTATGCCATAAAATAAAAGTGCAATTAAATAAATATATATATAATTGGATCATAATAACTGCATTTTTAATCTCAGAAATTATTCTCTAACTTTTCAGAGAGTTGTGCGGCACCCACGGAATTTTATGCGGTCTGCCAAATTAAAAAAGGTATTATGTGCATCTGCATCAAAAACCGTGCGATCGCATCAAAATCGTGCGGCCGTATCTTTGTCTGAGTAACTGAAAAACTGCATTTATTATGCTGAATTAAGACACGATCCAGAGAGATTTTAATAAAAGATTGGAAGCACCTTAAATAGCCTTTCAAATTTAGAAATTATTCTAAATTTGCAAATTGTTGTTTCAGAAAATTTATAAAAAATAAATTTCCCAAAACCCTAATTTCATAACTGCCCAAGAAACAGAAATTTTTCAGGATCGAATATTATTTGATCAGAATTTTGCGATTTCAAGTGGAAATCTTCGAGCAAACCCTAACCAAATTAATAACTTAACTTTTTAGGCAATCATGATCTCAAATAAAACTTTTGTGCTCTCCAAACTTATATTTTCATATCAAGAAAATCAACCAAAAATCAATAAAAAATCATCAATTCCTAATTCTCTCTAGATCCTTAAAGACCTAATCCTTCGGCATAGGAAGGCTCTGATACCACTTGTTGGGGGATCATAAAAGGCCAAACAATTACGCATTATCTAGAGATCAAACAATTACATCTCATCTAGGGGTCAAACACTTACACCCCGGGGAAGAAGAAACAATCCCCACCTTAAACCTAAGGACCGTCCTATGCCAAAGATACCCGAAAATATAATCTTAAGTGCAGAATTATACCTGATTCCATGCCGTTTGCCATGGAATATCCAAAATCTTGAGCAAGCCGTCTCCGTGAGCACGAGACAAGTCTTTAACGGCAAGAAGTCCTTCTCGCCTTTGTGGTTGGGTTGTGGATTAGATCTTCCAAGGCAACAAGATACGCCCTTGAGAAATCCTATCCAATTTCCTTATGGATCTCTCCTCTCAATTCTTTAATGGAGGAAGAAGGGAGAAGGCACTCAAATTCTGTCTAAGAATAACCTCTTTCCAGAAATATGAGTTGAGTTGGTTATCTTGTGCCTTGGGGACCCATCCTTATATAGTTTTACACATCTGGCGCCGCGAGTGCGGGTGCACTGGGTCGCACTGGGACTCAGTGCGTCCGCACTAGGTTGAGACGCGTCCAAATAACTGCTTTTCTTTCAGCCCCGAATTTTGGTTAAGTCCTGAGTGCGTCCGCACTGGGTCTCAGTGCGTCCGCATTAGCCTCGGACTTTCTCTCCAGCTTTTACACTGGACTTCAGAAAATTGGCTAAGTCCTGAGTGCGTCCGCACTGGGTCTCAGTGCGTCCACATTAGCCTCGGACTTTCTTTCCAGCTTTTACACTGGGCTTTAGAAAATTGGCTAAGTCCTCAGTGCGTCCGCACTGGGCTTAGACTATTTCCATTTTCTTCACTGCAGTTCCCAAATTTGGCTAAGTCCTGAGTGCGTCCGCACTGCGCTCGGACTTTTCCAGTTTCTGCACTTAAGTCCCAAAAATTGGCTAAGTACTGAGTGCGTCCGCACTGGGCCTCAGTGCGTCCGCACTCAGGTTTCTGAAAGCAGTTTTCTGTATTTGCAAATCTCAGAATCAGTCCATCAATGATTTGATCTTTGCCCAAAATTGTTCTACACATTTATGGACCACATCCTATTGAATACATAGATTGTCTAATGTCTTAATTCCATATTAGATCACTTTAATCGTGACAATCATATTGACAGTATACAATTCATAATTATATTACATATATGCTCAACGTTGGATATATGATCCAACAGATATAGATATGGTTTTACCACTATCCGATCCGTATCCAATCCGTTTGCACCCCTACATAGACAGCTGGTAAGTACAAATTGTGTATGTTACTTTTTTTACACGGTTTGTTATATATACTGGTCAGAGTCAATAATTATTAGATTAGATAAGGTCAAGGTCCTATATATCACTTTCCAGCCTATCTTCCCACTAAGCACAAATAATTGATGGTGCTCCATGTATATAAAATAATCCATTTAAAAAGGTACTTAAGCACACTTTTAAAATATATAAAATAATTCATTTAATATTTTCTATTCTAGAAAAGGATGATCTCTTGAGGTGATCATGACTTTTTAAATTTTGAGGTAATGCAATATTTATGTGAAAGCATTGTAAAAGTATTTTGTAGTCATCAAAACATAATGTTTATACATACATGAGATGAGATGAACAATATAAATGTAATAATGATTGAATATGTTGTGCTGGTCAAAACCCAAAGATTCTCAATTATATAAATATGGAACCATATTATTTCAAACTCAATGCTTTGTATAAGATAAACAATATAAATGTAATAATAATTGAATATGTTGTACTGGTCTATTTATATGAAACCTACCCTTACCAATCTTTAAGATATTAGAGAATCAATTTAGAAAGGAACCATTTGATGCCGTCTAGAAAGTTCATTGTTTGCTCAGGCTTATATTTAAAATGTTTTATTTTGTTAATAGTAAGATTCTACGGATTACAAGCAACCCTCAACAAAATGTGAATGATTTATTCAAGGGCGAAGTGCTATTGGGTCTACTGGTTGGTTTGGCGGTTGTTTAGGGACGGTCGCGGTAATTTTGGCAATTCAGAGTTGCCCGATAGTTGGCGCAATACAATGGAGAATGTATGTAATGTCATTTGCGATAATTTTTTCTTGTTCATTTTTGTTGTCATAATTTTCTCAACAATACATCAATATAGGCAATAAATGACGATGACAAAAATTTGTTACATTTTTTTCTGTTATATTATTATTCTTACCTGCTGTATATTTTAAAAAAAAATTACTTGTTACTTTAAGTGAATTAAGTGAATATCTTTATTTTTTTTAATACTGTATAATATATTAAGTAAATTGATTGAATGTTTTTTTCTTAAATAAATAATGGTCATGTATATTGTATTAAACATAATTGTTTGCCTCCGTAGTTTAACTTTGTAACGCTTCTCAACAGGGGTATGATTTGATTTTTATAAGATCCAATTTAGAAAAAATATAAATAGAAATTAAATTAATAATCAACAATTTATAGGAATAAAAAAAATATAGTAAATAATAAAAATTAGAAGAAATGACGATTCGTTTTAGCAAAATATATTTATTAGATGTCAAGAACTTGTTTTAGCAAACTAAATTCAGCAAGGCCCAAACCTATTTTCAGCCCATATCTCGTAATATAAGCAACCCAATCTCTTCTCTCTTCTCATTCCTCTCCATTTAGCAAAATTCTGTAAGTTTCTTCTTCTCTCCTTTTTCTCTCTTTTTCCCTTTGGCCGAAAGTTTTTCCCTTGCTCTCTTTGGCTGCCGCTGGCCACAAGCCAGCCTTCCTCCTTGGTGGCTGCCGCACCTTGCCTCTCTACCTTCTCTCTTCCTTGGCCGCCAGACTCTCCTAACCGCCCTCCTCTCTTCTCCTTGGCCGCCAGCCCTACTACTCACCCTTCTTCCTTTGGGAGCCGAACCCCTCTCATTCATGCCTCTTTCCTTAACCGCCCTCTCCCTTTCCCCTTGGCCGGCCACCACAACCCTAGACCCGAACCCCTTGCCAAGACCGAAACTTTACACCCTAGACCCGAAAACCATAAGGTGGAACCCAAAACCGAAAACCCTAGACCCAATAACCCAATTTGCATATTGAACCCTATGTTATTGTAAAATCTATTTTAGTTATGCATGAATTAAGGTTATTACTCAATGTTAATTTCCAAATTGAATTGCGGGGAAATGAATCGAGACTTGTAGGTTAAAGTGAATTAAATACTGATATCTGACCTTGAATGACAATTGCTATGAAATAAATGTAAATTGTGAATGGGGCTATAGGAGTAAGAAATTCTTTACAAATGGCATGCGAAATTAGGGTTATTAAATTAAATAGAAATACTGTAGATTAAGTAGAAATAAGAACCTAATTAAGTGTATTTAAAACCTAGGAGTAAATTACGCGACGCTAGAAGACGCTGAGAATACGCAGGGTCCCAACTCACGCACAACAGCAGTTACTGAGAATACAGGTGCGGGTTCCTGGTCTTTTTACAAATAATAAGAAATGCGTGGATTAAGGTAGGTAATCCTTTTTCCCAACCTGGTAGATGAACTGCATGTTGAGAATGTCGAATTCTCTTTTGTTTTGTGTAGAATTGCATGTTAGGAACTTTTTTGGATGCATTGATTTGAACTGACAGGATAGTGTGAATGTGAACAAGGAAAGCTTTTAATGAACTGTTTTAAATTGGGGCCGTCCCTGTGTGGCGGTTCTGCATGTGTTTTCGAAAATCGGATCGTCCGTGTGTGGCGATCCGCCGGTTGGGTCCCCGCAACGACCCTTCCAGACTCGTCCTCGTGTGGCGACTCTTTGGGTTATCCTGCATGGGCATGGGTTCTCAGAGAGAAAGGCCGGATTATCCGTGTGTGGTGATCCGGAGTAAGAACAGAACAGAACAGCTCGTCCTCGTGTGACGACTCTCTAAGTTTTCATGTACGGGCATGGATTCCCAAGGGAGAAAGGCCGGATTGTCCGTGTGTGGCGAACCCGGAGTGTGAGAAGTTTAAAGAGAAACAGGAACAGAACTGAGAATGTTTTGAAAGGATTGCATATCTGAATTGATAGGAAAATTGGGGGTTATTTCAAAACCTTTACTTTTATGTTATTAGGGTATTTAATGCATTCATTTGTAAAAGCACTGGGCTGGAACTAAATCCCGCACTGAGAGATAGTTCGATTCTCTCACCCGTTTTGTTTCCACTTTTATGTGGGTTCCAGGAACTGAAGCTGAGGACCTAGAGGAAGGACGCGAGTGAGAAGACTAGCGGGAGTTATTTACTTAGCCACTATTTACTTAGTCTTTTGTTGTATGAACAAAATACTGTACAGACGTGGCAGTGACTGTTTGAATTGCCATGTCTGACGTGTTTTTTCCCTTTCTATTTGTGTGTGGAACTCATTTAATTACAATAAAGTGGCTTGTTTGGATTTATTATTGATAATGTATGTGATGTGCTAATCGCCTTGCGCGTAAATGCGCGGCGGGTTGTCCGGGGGTGTGACAACTTAGTTGGTATCAGAGCCAGCACATACAATATCAATAAACTTCCGCTAAGAGAGCGCTAGCAAATAGGATCCGGAAATAGGTCATAGACCAAGCTATAGGAACTAGGCGTACAATTAAAAGACCAATGTATTTGATATTTAGTGACGGATTATGCCTTTTAGTAACGGTACAAATTATTTTGAAATATAACAAGGATATTTTCTTTTTGAAAGATTGAACTAATTTAATTTTGTAGAAAATAAACCAAATAGATCATTTCCTTAGATGGCAAATCAATTTAACGGACAGCCCACTTGGCTAAGGACATTCGCAACCACCGCAAAGGTCAAGGAAATGGTTGGATGGGTCGACTTGTCCGGAATCACTGTCAATGCTGCAATCTCCGTCAATTGTCCGTACTCAGTCATCTCGCCACACGTGGTGGAGGCTAGCGGATTCAGGGTGAAGAATACCGGAAGGCGCCGTTACTTCGCAGGGCTCGAACATAGGGTAGAGGAACAATACTGTCCGGATCTTTACGTGGACACGCAGAATGGAAAATGGCGAGTAGACCCAATCGTGGCAGACACCGGGGCATACGAGATGGTCTTAGGAATGGACTGGCTCAAGGAGCACCACGTGCTGATAGACTGCGCACACCGCAGCCTCGTGTTCTGGCCACCCCACGAGAAACCAGTCAGAGCAGCAATGCAGAAAATATCGGGAAATAAGAACAAGCTCATCGGGGAGAAACCCCAGAAGGTAGAAGAAGAAGATCCAGCTATAAGAGCGGAAATGGAAGCAGAACCATTCACAATGTCAGAAGTTCGGAACAACTGGACTTATCACGTTAAGAAGGATATACTTAAGGGATATTCTGGGGCCGATTAGGGCACGTTAGGGAAAATGAAATGAGATAGTTATAAAACTCGCATGTATCTTAAATTTTATTGAATGTCTTAAATGAGCAGTTATAATCTAAAGAAATTTACAGTTTGATTCGTAATTTTTAAATCCCTTCTTTAAAATTTCGTCTAATTGCCTTGAGTTAAATAACCATAAACCATATGATGAACTCTGAAACTAATAACAATGCAAGTACATTTATTTAAAACTTGGAAGAACGAAAAACTCACATCAAGCACCCTTTGCGCAGAAAAGTCAGAGATGGCGAAAGGAACCAGGACTAACTCAAACACGAGCGACACAGATGGCGACACTAGGATTCCACTCGAGAACCCTCAGCTGAATGCCCTACTGCAGGGACTAGAGCGGGTGACCAGGGTAGCCATGGAATACGAACAGCGACAGCCTAGAGAGGCCGACACGTTCTTTGAATACTACCGATCGTTCACCTCATTGCGCCCCCCGACCTTCGATGGGACAGGTGACTTTGCCGCAGCAGAGAACTGGGTCGCAAATATCAAGGATAAACTCCAAATCTTAAGAGCCCCTGAGGAACACCGAGTAGAGCTAGCTACTCAATTACTGGAGGGTCATGCTCGATTCTGGTGGCAAGAGGTGAAACGCGGGTGGGGTGAAACCGCTGATGCAAAAGGGTGGACGGAGTTCGAAAGGCAATTCGAACGCCGCTATATGGACACCATGTCAAGAGAGGCACTCCGGCAGCGGTTTACAAGCTTGAAACAGGGGAGCAGTTCAGTGGTGGAGTATAACTCCAAGTTTGAGAACCTAATGAGGTATGCACCCGATATTGTGAGAGATGAATTCCGCCTCAGGCAACAATACCTCGGGGGACTGAACCCCCGTTTTGCTCAGATCATTGACATTCCGGGGACCAACCAACTGTCGGATTTAATGTTAAGGGCAAGTACCGCAGAGTCTTATGACGGGCGCATCAGCCAAGCCGGGGGATCGAGAAATGTGCGACCGAAGATAGATGAACCTATGAGACCGGCCCCGAACAGAAATAAGTACGGGGATAACCGACCTAATTACCAATCTAATTCAGCACCCCTGTGCAACTACTGTGGCCGCAACCATGCACCTGACCAATGCAGTTTCCGTTTGGGGGTGTGTCACCGGTGTAACAAACCGGGACATTTCATCAAGGACTGTCCAGCTCCGCGAGTTTATTCCGGGCAGCAAGTGGGAAACACGGGTCCACCCACAAGAGCACCACTTGGCAGAGGGACCGGTGACTACAATCCTCCTAATAATAACCGCAGCGGGAACCAAGGAAACCAAAAGGTGGGGATGCATGCGCATGAGCAGTACAACTGTGAAGTGGGAGAAACACCTACTATTGAGGGGTACGAAGGGGAAGACGTGTCCACTGATCTTCTGACTGGTATGTTTGAACTATCTGGAATTCCTGTTTTTGTGCTTATAGATACGGGTTGTAGTCATTCGGTTATAGCAAAGGAGTGGGTAGAAAAACACGGGGTACCAACTCGAGACTCTGGTAAATTACTGAATATAAGTACCCCTGCTTTACAATACACCACCCCAGAACTGCGGAGCGTAGGGTTAAAACTCCAAATAGCGGGGAGGGAATTCCCGATAAACCCAATAGTCTCTAAGACGGGTCTTTATGATTTAATGTTGGGTCTGGAGTGGCTTACTCGAAACGGTGTGACGGTAGACTGCCTGAAAGGGAGGATGGTCATTAACAGGCCAGGTCTCCATGACCTCTCCGTTCGACTCAAGAAACGAGGAGGCGGAACCCCGACGATATCTGCCAATCAAGCAAGGAGACTCATCAATAGCGGTAGTCCCGCCTTTATAGTCACCATAATGCAACTCGAGACGAAAAAACCCGAGATAACGTCAGTACCTATCGTCTCGGAGTATCCCGATGTGTTCCCGGAAGAGTTACCAGGAATACCCCCTGATCGGGAAATTGAATTTCACATAGACTTACTCCCTGGTACCCGTCCAATCTCTAAGGCCCCGTACCGGATGGCACCGGCGGAACTTAAGGAACTGAAGGTTCAGTTAGAGGAGCTCTTAGAACTGGGATTCATACGACCAAGTACCTCACCGTGGGGCGCACCGGTACTATTCGTCAGGAAGAAGGACGGTAGTATGAGACTGTGCATCGACTACCGAGAGTTAAACAAGGTCACGATAAAAAATAAATACCCTCTCCCACGGATTGAAGACCTATTCGATCAACTCCAAGGTGCGGCCTGTTTATTCCAAGATCGATCTGAGATCGGGGTACCATCAGTTAAGGATTCAACCTCAAGATGTAGAGAAATCAGCATTCCGTACCCGTTACGGGCACTATGAATTCACTGTCATGCCGTTTGGATTAACTAATGCTCCTGCAGCATTCATGGATTTGATGAACCGAGTATTCCACGACTTACTTGATGGCTGCGTCATTGTTTTTATAGATGACATTCTGATTTACTCGAAAAGGGAGGAAGATCATGCCGAAGACCTACGTACAGTGTTACAAAGATTACGGGAACACAATTGTACGCCAAATTCTCTAAGTGTGAATTTTGGATGAAAGAGGTTAAATTTTTGGGACATGTAGTGACGGGGGAAGGTATCCGGGTAGACCCAGATAAAATCAAAGCAGTGGTGGAATGGAACCAACCTAAAAGTGTAACGGATATACGCAGCTTCCTAGGGTTAGCGGGATACTACAGGCGCTTCGTTCCCGGGTACTCAAGGACAGCCCGACCCATGACCCAACTCCTACACAAAGGGACTACTTTCAAATGGACGGAGAGTCAAGAAGAGAGTTTCCAAACATTGAAGAAATTACTAACCAGTGCCCCAGTATTAACACTGCCTAAACCAGACCAAGAGTTCACGGTGTATACCGACGCGTCAAGGAATGGCCTAGGATGTGTACTCATGCAGGACGGACGAGTAATTGCTTACGGGTCACGGCAATTGAAGAACCATGAACAGAACTACCCCACACACGACCTAGAACTAGGCAGCAGTTATCTTTGCACTCAAGGCATGGAGGACATTACCTCTATGGAGCGAAATGCCGAGTATTCACGGACCACCAAAGCTTAAGTATGTGTTTACCCAGAAGGAATTGAACATGAGACAAAGGAGGTGGCTGGAACTGATGAAGGACTATGACTTAGATATACAATACTTGGCCGGGAAGGCAAATGTGGTGGCAGACGCACTCAGTAGGAAGGGGGCGACAAATTTGGCAGAAGTCATAACCCAAGAAACAGAATTGATCAAGGAGATGCGACACATGAAGTTGGGAGTGTGTGTATCCACCAGCTGGATCCAGGAGCAGACCGACACCAAAGGAGCCGCGACGAATGCGGTACTCACCCTCGCAGCTATATCGGTACAGCCGGAATTAAAGTCTCGAATACAGGACTGCAGACCAAGGTGACGAGCAGCACCAAAGATACAGGGAATTGGCCCGTACCTAATCCAACGTCGAACTTCAAGGAAAACGAGGACGGACTACTCTATTTCAACCAGCGGGTGTGTGTGCCAGAACAGGGAGGACTGAGAAAGGAAATTCTGCAAGAAGCCCACGAGTCGGGATATACCATTCACCCAGGAGAGGTGAAGATGTATAAGGATCTTCGTACCCAATTTTGGTGGCCCAATATGAAGAAAGACGTGTCAGAATTTGTGGCTAGGTGCATCACCTGCCAACAAGTGAAAGCCGAACGGAGAAAGATAGCAGGATTGTTGTATCCAAACTCCAGAGCACAAATGAAGTTCCAGATCATCACTATGGATTTCATCACTGGGTTACCGCGTACCCAAAAGAGGTACGACTCAATCTGGGTCATTGTAGACACACTAACCAAAGTAGCCCACTTTATACCACTGCGAACCCCCACATCAGGTGCAGAATTAGCAGAATTGTTTCTTCAATATCAGTTTAAATATCATGGAGTTCCTGAAACTATCATATCGGACCGGGATACGCGATTCACCTCGCACTTCTGGAAAAGTTTTCAGGAGGCAATGGGAACCCGACTCAATTTCAGTACCGCTCATCACCCTCAAACGGACGGCCAGTCGGAACGAACAATCCAAACTTTAGAGGACATGCTGAGAGCTTGTGCCATTAACTTTCAAGGGTCGTGGGCTGATCATCTGACAATGGCTGAGTTCGCATACAACAATAGTTACCATGCCAGTATCGACATGGCACCATCTGAAGCTTGGTGCGGGCACCGTTGGAAGACTCCCTTGTGGTGGGGAAACAACGGGGAACAACTTGCCAACAGGGCCAGAAATGGTAAAAGATTGCGCGGATAGAACCCAACTGATTCTAAACCGATTAGACACTGCTCGAGACAGACAGAAAAAGTATGCAGACTTGAGGAGACGACCACTAGAGTTCGAAACTGGAGATCATGTTTGGTTGAAGGTCTCTCCAAGGAGGGGAGTGAGACGATTTGGCGTAGCAGGGAAACTGAGCCCTAGATATGTGGGGCCATTTGAAATTCTTAGAAGAATCGGACCACTGGCATACGAACTGGCGCTACCTCCAACCCTAGATAAGGTACATCCAGTCTTCCACGTATCTCAACTACGGAAATATATCCGAGACCCCTCCCACATCCTTGACTTTTCAAATCTGGGGTTAGATGAAACCTTGGTGTATGAAGAACGACCCATGAAAATACTAGACACCAAAGAAATAAGTCTCCGGCGGAAGACCATTAAACAGGTCTTAGTACAATGGGGAAGACACACCAGCCGAGAAGCAACTTGGGAAATGGAGGAGACGATGCGTGCCACATACCCAGAAGTTGTTTGAAGACATAGACGCCGAGGCTGTTCAGGGGACTGAACAGGATTTCCAAGGGGGGGAGGATGTAACGCTTCTCAATTTGGGTATGATTTAAATTTTATAAGATACGATTTAGAAAATAATAAATATGATTTACTATTAATAATCGACAATCTATAGGAATGAAAATATAGTAAATATCAAAAATGAGAAGATTTAACGATTCATTGTTAGCAAAATATATTTAATAGATGTCAAAATATTGTTTTTAGCAAACTAAATTCAGCAAAGCCCAAACCTATATTCAGCCCATATCCCATAATATAAGCAACCCAAGCCCTTCTCTCTTCTCATTCCTCTCCATTTTCAATATCCTGTAAGTTTTCTCTTCCTCTCTTTTTTTCTCTCTTTTTCTCTCTTTTTCTCTTTTGGCCGAAACTCCTCCTTCTTTGGCTGCCGCCGGCCACAGGGCCAAGCCGAACCCACCTAGCCGCTGCCCTCTTTGCCGCTGCCCCCCTTCTACCCGTCCCCTCTCTACTCTCTCCTCTAAACCGCCATACCCTCTCTACTCCCTCTCTCTAGACCGAACCCCTCTCTCTCTCTAACCTTTCCCTTCCCTGTACCGCCGGCCACCACTAGAGTCTGACCCGAAAACCACTACCCTAGGCCGAAACCCTGCCTCTCCCTTTCCCTTGGCCGGCCACCACACCCTAGACCCGAAAACCATAAGGTGGAACCCAAACCGGAAAACCCCTAGACCCAATAACCCAATTTGCCATATGAACCCTATGTTATTGTAAAATCTATTTTAGTTATGCATGAATTAAGGTTATACTCAATGTTAATTTCCAAATTGAATTGCGGGAAATGAATCGAGACTTGTAGGTTAAAGTGAATTAAATACTGATATCTGACCTTGAATGACAATGCTATGAAATAAATGAAATTGTGAATGGGGCTATAGGAGTAAGAAATTCTTTACTAAATGGCATGCGAAATTAGGGTTATTAAATTAAATAGAAATACTGTAGATTAAGTAGAAATAAGAACCTAATTAAGTGTATTTAAAACCTAGGAGTAAATTACGCGACGCTAGAAGACGCTGAGAATACGCAGGGTCCCAACTCACGCACAACAGCAGTTACTGAGAATACAGGTGCGGGTTCCTGGTCTTTTTACAAATAATAAGAAATGCGTGGATTAAGGTAGGTAATCCTTTTTCCCAACCTGGTAGATGAACTGCATGTTGAGAATGTCGAATTCTCTTTTGTTTTGTGTAGAATTGCATGTTAGGAACTTTTTGGATGCATTGATTTGAACTGACAGGATAGTGTGAATGTGAACAAGGAAAGCTTTTAATGAACTGTTTTAAATTGGGGCCGTCCCTGTGTGGCGGTTCTGCATGTGTTTTCGAAAATCGGATCGTCCGTGTGTGGCGATCCGCCGGTTGGGTCCCCGCAACGACCCTTCCAGACTCGTCCTCGTGTGGCGACTCTTTGGGCTATCCTGCATGGGCATGGGTTCTCAGAGAGAAAGGCCGGATTATCCGTGTGTGGTGATCCGGAGTAAGAACAGAACAGAACAGCTCGTCCTCGTGTGACGACTCTCTAAGTTTTCATGTACGGGCATGGATTCCCAAGGGAGAAAGGCCGGATTGTCCGTGTGTGGCGAACCCGGAGTGTGAGAATTTTTAAAGAGAAACAGGAACAGAACTGAGAATGTTTTGAAAAGATTGCATAATTGAATTGATAGGAAAATTGGGGGTTATTTCAAAACCTTTACTTTTATGTTATTAGAGTATTTAATGCATTCATTTGTAAAAGCACCGGGCTGGAACTAAATCCCGCACTGAGAGATAGTTCGATTCTCTCACCCGTTTTGTTTCCACTTTTATGTGGGTTCCAGGAACTGAAGCTGAGGACCTGGAGGATGGACGCGAGTGAGAAAACTAGCGGGAGTTATTTACTTAGCCACAATTTATTTAATTTTCTGTTGTATGAACAAATACTGTACAGACGTGGCAGTGACTGTTTGAATTGCCATGTCTGACGTGTTTTTCCCTTTCTATTTGTGTGTGGAACTCATTTATTTACAATAAAGTGGCTTGTTTGGATTTATTATTGATAATGTATGTGATGTGCTAATCGCCTTACGCGTAAATGCGCGGCGGGTTGTCCGGGGGTGTGACACATATAAGGACACACTTTTATATATTAATTGAACGAACAAACAAATTAAACGATTTCTGTAAAAAAATTGAATAATTTACTTGCTGAATTCAAATATAAGCAAAATTATATACATATTATTCATGGAACTTGTTTTGAAGCATCACTAAAGGCGTTATAAAAAGAATGAATTATTCTGAGTTTTTCTGTATTATATTCATTAAATAAATTTTAGACTGTACTGAATTATTTTGAAGTTTTGAACTATTACTCTGCTGGTAATTATTTTAATGCATAATTAAGTTTTGATTAAGAAAAATAATGACAATAAAGCCCTTCTCCTTCCAGTAAAGATATTGACAAAGCAGTTTTTGCTTCATGTAGCGTAAGGACAATTGGATAAAAACAACGCTGCATTTGATTCGTGTGCTGCATGAAGCAAAAAACTGCTTTTTCAATATGTTTACCCTTCTTGCTTTGATTGTCAGCTACTGACTAAGCTTTGGATTCTTCCCTAGGCTGTGCTTTAGGTTGTACAGAAGTAGAGTGGGAAAAATGACACGGGGGAGAGGCACGGTTATGGCACAACACGTGTGTCAGTTACGTGTCGTAACTCGCGTGTTCCGTGCTGTGGTCATCTTTTGAAACTTTGGCACAGCATGTGAAAAATTTAGTCACGGCACGGCACGACACGTAGTCACGCGGTCACGTGTAATTAGGACCATTAGATATTGATTAAGGTGAATCTTAAACTAATCTAAATTTATGAATAAATGGCCACGCGAGTCACGTATGGTAACGGCACGTTTAGGCACGGCGTGACCATTTGCCGTACCACCTCTTAATATTTTGGTCATGGTACAGCACGGCACGGCACGTTTTTTCCACCCTATACAGAAGTGTCTTGAATTATACCAGCAGAAATTGTTATTGTATAATAACCAGCAAATATTTTTATTCAGTACGATTTACTATTGAGAATTACTGCAGCATCGTACAAAAGAATTCTTTAGCAACTAAAATCAACAAAAGCTAATCAATTAATAAAAAAAAAATACTGAAAACACAAGTAAATGAGTTCTCACATCATAATTATGCTCTGTATAATCAAATTAAAAATAATTTGATTTCACACATCAATTTAACTTAACATTATCAGATAAGGACTAATATATATATATATATATATATATATATATATATATATATATTGTTGAGAATCAGTCTTTGGCTAGTGATAAAGACAAGTTTTTGTGTTAGAGGTCTCAAATTCGAAACTGAATAGAGGATTACTTGTGAAAATTAAACTAATTAGATGGCTTGAACCTCCAAATGATATATATATGAGATGAG